>LPNX010732490.1:1194408-1248884 GCA_001517045.1 Pseudotsuga menziesii | reverse complement strand
ACAAAGAAAACAAGGAAGGTAAACGGTAAGACAAAATTCAAATTACAAATTACAATGTATTAAATTTTTACCAAGTAAAAAACATAGAAATGAAAGGGTAATCAATTAAGAATCTAAGAGATCAAAATTTGAAAGTTTTAAACAAATTGTACCTGGCATCCTTGTGGTTCTATCTTGGACAGCCATGTCATAGCCAAAAGTGCCACCTGACATCCTATAGATCTCCATCTGTCTAGAAATCTCTGCGCGCTCAGAGGGAGTTAACACCATCCTCTGAACACACTGGAGAAAGCCATCCATGACCTCAGCATCAAACCGAAAGCCACATGCATAAGAGAAAGCAGGTTGAGGTAGAGCCCTGCTGCATGAATGGGACGATGGAGAGTATTATTCCATCGTTCATCGATCACACTCCATAGTTCAGCTCGTCTTGTGAGTCCCACCTCCCCCTTGTCCTCATAGTAGTGATGGATAGCTTCCTTGGCCCTATCCACGGCCTCATACAAGTAGCCCATTGCAGGCTTTTCACCATAAACCAAACGAAGAACCTTTACCAAAGGTTCACTGATGGCACATACCTCCTCCAATCGTGCCCAAAAAGTCAAATCAAATTGCACCATTCGAGCAATGGCTTGCCCATCTTGTTTGGTGCTATAGACACAAGATGCCCACTCATCAGAAAGAAACATCCGCTGCAACTCCATCATAACCTTATGCATAGACTGAAGAGAAATGAAGGAAGTGGCGAATCGTGTGATTGCAGGCCGCATCAACTCCTTGTTTCCCGTGAAGCGTCTCATGAGTGAAAGAACATATGTATGATTGTATATATATTTTGTCACACTCTTAGCTGAATCAATGACTTCTTTGATCCAAGGAAGTTTTCCCATGTCCTCTAGCATCAAATCAATGCAATGGGCAGCACAAGGAGTCCAATACAAGCTTGCATACCTCTCCATAAGCATCCTCCCAGCAGCAACATAATTGGCAGCGTTGTCCGTAATGACTTGGACAACATATTGTGGCCCTATCTCTTGGATAAACTTATCCAACAAATCACATAATAAGTGTGCATCTTTAACATAGGGAGATGCATCGACAGATTTGATAAAAACTGTCCCCCTGGGACAATTGACCAAGAAATTGATAATGGATCTGCCCTTCCCATCAGTCCATCCATCTGACATAATACTGCAACCGGTGGCCGCCCATGACTGTCTGAGCTCATCTAATCTCCGGGTGCAATCAACCTTCTCCTCATCAAGGAGTCTCCCTCTCAAATCATTATAGGAAGGCCCGCTATAATCTGGACCAACAGCTTGAAACATGGCATGATAGTAGGGGTTGTTTTTGGCGATGTTGAAAGGCACATCACCCCATAGAAAACATTTTGTCACAACTCTATCCGCCTCTTCCTTCTCCCTTTGTTTGCGCATGGTTCGGATAGAAGGTTGCCTCGAATACGATGCCACATAAGGTGAGGTTGAAGAAGGCACAGTGGAATGTGGGGGTTGTGTAGATGAGGAGAAGGAATGCATGTCACTTGTGCCTCCCATGGTTCGTGACTGTGTTCTAGATGCAGGTTCATTTTTGAATTCCTCTTTCTCGTCCCTCTTCTTAGCCATGTCAAGAATGGATTGGTTTGCAATACGCATCACTTCTAGGGTAACAGTAGGACAAACATCCACTTCATGCCCAACATTTTTGGCAAGGTGGCATTTCAAGCGGCTAATTCCACCAGAAATATCCTTCCCACATAGTTTGCAATTCAACCTTTGCCGATTATTAGGGTCAATTGGCTGCCCATACTCCCACATTGGATCCAATGGCTTTGGCATTGTGTCACCTATGCCACAACAAATAAACAAAAATGAATAAATTTTAAAATGTTCTTCTTTAAAATTTTGATTCTTGAAAACAATGAAATTATTAAAAATTTAAAACATTCAAAGAAATGGGAGGGTGGCCTACTTAAAACCTTTTAAAACCCTATAGGCTATGATTGTAATGGAAAATCTACACCCTACACTAAATCTAAACCTAAACCCTACATTAAATCTACATTAACCAACAAATCTCAAGCAAAAAAAAAAGAATGAAAGTTCAAACTTCAAAGAATACATACCTGATTAGATGGCAAATGCAATGGAAACTTGATGGTTTGCCGTTGCCCCCTTCCTCTCTTGTAGAAAATCGCCCAAGACGTCAGAGCTCCACTTCCTCCAAGCCACAATGTCCAAATGAACCGGAAAAACGCGTCCGCGGCCTCTTTATGGCGAATTTTTTTAATTTTTAATGAGCAGGGCGATATTTTGCATCGACTCGCGATATTTTCGGAATATATCGCGATGTTTGAATGTGTCGCGATATTTTATTTTATCGAGAATGTGTCGCGATATTCTAGCGGCGATATATCACCGGCTCCATTGACTCGCGATATATCGCCGATATATGTAACTATGCTAAATACACCCTTGTCATGATAAGTGAGGTAATCCTAGTCTAATTGGATCTTAATTTTTGTTTGTGAAAAAGAAAATTTCCATGGCTTAATGTTGTTGATGTTTTGTAGCTTGGATAGGTGTTTCCATGGGGTGGGTGTCTTGTGTTAAAGTTAGTGCAGCTGCGAGACCCATTCTCAGGGAGGATGGTACCCTAGTCAGTTAACTAGGGTAGAGTAAGACCCTAGAAGGTACCCTAGGCCCCCAAGTTGTCTCCTTGGGTTCTTGGTTTGGGACCAAGTAGGTTAATGCCATGGCAAAGTCCCTAACATATGGTTAGGGCCCACATATGTCTCTAGGGTATTATGGTATGGGACTAGACTGTTTCTTGGACACGATGTCCAAGCAAATCCTACAGGTTGAGACAGAGACTTCTTGGTCTGGGACCAGGCAGATTCTTGGTCTGGGACCAAGCAGTCCCTGCAGGAGCATTCCTGGTCAGTTAACCAGGTGAATCTTGATCAAGATGACCAAGATGATGATGTGTGATGCCCTCTATCCTAATCGGTTATTGCTAGGTTGTTTCTCAAGGGACTGGCCACCCCTTGATGATGTCACTAGCACCTAACCCTTAGGAGCAGTATTGAGGACCAAAGGATCACATCATCCAGTTTGGATCTTCTCCTTATACAATGATGATAAAAATATATGAAACAATGTACCTTGAGAGAGAGAAATACTTAAAGTCCTTGTACTTGTTGGTCCTATGGGTAAAAGGGGTTGTTTATCCACCTTTATGGTACACCTTGGTCTTATGGGTATGTGGGTTGCCTTATCTTCTTATTGTGACCCCCTTTGGTTGACTTATGGTCCTTTATCTTACTTGGTCCTAGCAATCTTATTGTGTGTACCTTTGGTATGATGACTTTTACTTTATAGTTTTTATTTTTGGACCATTGGTACCCTATCCTAAGTCAACTTAACTTTATGGTTTTTATTTTTGGACCATTGGTACCCTATCCTAAGTCAACTTAACTTTATGGTTTTTATTTTTGGACCTTTGGTACCCTATTCTAATTCAACCTAATTTTATTTTATACTGTTATTGGTAACGATCCTAAGTCTTAGGGGTTAACTAAGAGACCTTTCTAAAAGGCTTGTCAAGATTATAAATTAAGCTCTTAACTTCATTCTTGAGGGCATCTTGACATGAGAAAAGTTCAAATCTGATCCTTGTCTGATTGAGAACTTGTTGCTACTGGTTTGTGTGTGACGCCTAGGGTTATTTTGAAGTTTCTGCTGCTCCTATCTTCTTGTAAACTGAGCTGTGACTGTGTTATCACTGCTTGAGCAGATCCGTGACTGTATGTTGCTCTGTTGACTAGGAAGTGGCCTGTTTGGGTTAGCCGTGAGCTGTTGTGACTGTAGTTACCCTCTCCTAGCACGCTGTGAGTTGTTTTGTTACCTTTGTTGCTAGGTCGTGGTTGCTAGGAATTTTTAAAGCTGGACCGTGACTATGTCTTCTCTACTGCTAGCGTGATTGTGTCTTCTCTGCTGCCAGCGTGAATGTGTCTTCTTTGCTGGATTGACTGCGTGTCTCTTCTGCCAACGTGACTGTGTCTCCTCTGGTGCCAGCGTGACTATGTCTTCTCTATTGGATTGACTGTGTGTCTCTTTGCTGGCGTGACAATGTGTCTCTCTACTAGCGTGATTGTGTTTCTCGACTGAGTTGTGACCTGTGTCTTTGCGTTCTTAAGAAGTGCTAATGAAGCCTATATAAAGGATTGAAGTTTCTCTTCATGTTGATTAAGAATCTAAGGTCTGTACCCTTGCTACTTTGACCCTCTTAAGCTCTCTCTCAAGCTACATCATTTGTTCATCTAGGTGACTTGTCTTTTCGGTGACAAGATCAGAACCTAAAGTATCTGAGTATAAAGTTGATCCAAAACAATACTAGACCAGCATTGTTATTATTCTTTGTTACTGTTTATTTCCTATACATTGCCATTTACTGTTCATTGGTTTAACTTCATTATTACTGTTTATGTTCTGTACATTGCAATTGGTAAAACATCTCAAGGACCAACTTTAACACAATGACCAATGGAGTGTTAAAGTTGAAAGAGATGAAAATTATGTTTGAATTTTATTGCAGCAGTACTATTCTGGATCAAACCTTGGTTTCAGTTTTGTTTATGCATTAAAGTATATCAAATCCTAACCTAACCCCGAACTTTAACATCTTTCCCATGGGAATCATCACCATGACCTCTTAGCTACTTAGGAACTTCACTTTAATTTAAGGACTTATTAGAGTGAATGCCCTTTTCTAATTAATTGGGGATAATTTGGAGAAAAGTCTAAGTTTTTGGGCTTTAGTGATTTAAGTTAATCAAATGAATCTTATCCCTTTATCTCAAGTGGACGAGATCTAATCTTGGCCATTGAAGTTAGGGTTTTTGTTCAACCCAAAAGTATAAAAGAGAGCTAAGGGAAGAGGAGAAAGACACGAGAGAGAGAGACTCAAGCATTGGGTGAGAATTAGGAGGACTTTATGATTTTCAGTCTTTTAGGCAAGGGTGAAGAAGGACTTTCATCCAAGGAGGAAAGAAGAAGAAGGAATTTTTGATTTCCAACCCAAGGGGAAAAGAAGACAACAATCCTGGAGCAGCTGGTAGCCATAATAGTCAAGGCAGAGGCACAGTTGCGCAAGAAAACAAGTAGAAAAAGTTTGCAGGTGCAACTGTATGGATTTCGTACAACTGTACGAAATAGGCCATATTGATTACATACAACCAAGTGTGCGTGCGTAGGGAATCCATACATATGCACAGACACGATTGTATAGGACCGTACGGTATTGATCGATATAGTCGTATGGATAGTCGTATCGATATATATATATATTTTTTTTCTTTCTGTTTTTTTGTTTCATCTTTTTTCTGTGTTTTTTGTGAAGATTTTTGTGGCAGATATTTCAGATGAAGTTGATCTTCTGGAGGGCAAATTTTGTCAGGTTTGCTATGTAAATTTTCAGGGCCATTTTCCCAGTAAGGAAGCCCTTGTAAGCTTGGATGATTTGTTAATGAAAAGCTGAATTTTGAAGGGAAGAAATCTGTGTGTGTTTATGTGATATGTTTCCTATTTTTGCTTCTACTACTTTTATTTACTGTTGATAGATATCAACAAGTGTAAAATAATTAGTGAAGTGAAAATAAATTTTAAGCAAGGAAAACCCACTAGGAGATATTTTATCTAGTGCTGAAATTAGAAAAATCAACATGGTATCAGAGCAAAGACTCTAAGAGGGAGCATAGATGAAGTCTATTGCAGCAACTCTAGTAGATTTGAGTGACTAACAGCCAGATCTAGTGCAGATATGGGATTTACAACAATAGATCTTGGTGGGTGCTTGAAGGACAAATCCCAAGTCAAATTTTTGTGGCAGATCTAGTTATGGTAGCTACCAGTCTTAGGTTTGAAGACAAGTTAGATGGAGCATCTAACTTTATGGCATGGAAGGCACGGGTTGTCTTGTTGAAGGAGCATGATCTTTGGGGGATTGTGGAGAAGACAATTACCAAACTAACAGATCCATTTGATTTGGTAGCCTATGAGAATAATGAGATCAAGGCCCAAAGAGTGGTCGTAGATGTTGTGAAGGATCACCTAATTCCTTATGCTGTGTCATAAGGTTTGGGTTCGATGACCATTAAGTTCGATTCAGGTTTGAATCTTTCGATGAAGTTCGAATGAGGTTTGCCATTAGGTTCGTATATATACATTCTTCGATATATATATATATATATATATATATATAATGGAATTGCAAATTGCAAAAGGAAGTATAATAGATTGTTCAAACTTCAAAATTTAAAAGAATTTCCATTATGTCAAATACTTAGCATTAAGTCAATATTAATAGAGTAAAGTTAGCAATAGGATTAGTAAATAGTTTATTTATTAATATTTATAACAAAATCTTAATTTATAAATAAGGAACAAATATATTTGCAATGATTAAATTTATTATGAGTTCCAGCACAAAGAAAAGTTTAAGAAAGACTTTTAATTTTTAATGCGATAAATTTATATTAATAATAAGAAAAACTACAAATAAAACGTTAAAATTACAAAACTTTAGATTTCAGGGTTCCAAATTTTGATTGGGTCGTAAGTTGTAATGAGCCACCTGCCACAGAGTCCAAGCGGAATGAGAAGAGTCGGAAGACTGCAATATGCGTTGTTGGTCACATTGTCATAGTGATTCGCCACATCGTCTCCCCCTCCAAGTTCTGGTTTTGAGCAATTGAATTTGTTGGCGGTCATGTTGTCCTCCTTCGACTGGTTTTCGACATCAACTGGATTTTGGGTTTTGTAGTTGGTCTTCAATTTGAACACTGTCCGTGGGTTGAGACTCAAGGTCGGACTAGAATCATTTACAAAGTCAAGCAAGGGTCGAAGTGAAATCTGTTGATGTTATTTGTAGCATCGAAAGATATTCTTAAGGTGTCCTAGAGAAAGTGAAAAGAAATGAAGAGCACAATTATCCCAATGAAATGGGTAAAATAACCCTAGAAGATAAAAAGACATGTTGGCTTAAAAGATAAAATAAAAGATAAATAAATAAATAAAAGTCAAGCCGGCCTAATTGTGGAAACTTCTAGTGAAAATAAAATATAAATAAAGTTCTTTCACACTTCATTATTAGAACAACAAGTTCATCTCTCTCTCTCTCTCTCTCTCTCAAGTGGTGCGCACTTCTCTAAGAGTATAAGTGAACACCGTTCTTGGGTTGTAGAAGACAAATTTTGTGGTTTCTCCCTTTGGCATCATTCTATCTCTGATGTACTTGTTCTTTGTAGTGATTCTCTAAATAAGAACGGTTTGCTGGGTTTTTCCCGAGAGTGGGTTTTCCCAGGGTAAACTATTGTGTCTCTATTTTGTTTTTGTGCATGGTTATTATTTGAATGATCCTATATTTGTTTATGCTGCAAATGAAATAATGTTATGATTGTGGGATGAGTATAAACAATGATGTTATATTGCTAAAGTTTTGAAAAACTAACATGGTATTTGAGTAGTTCTGAAAGAGGCCATTACATAGTCTGAAAAAGCAAATCTGAAAATTTAGGGGCCAAAAATCTGGGGCCGAAAATTTAGGGATAAAAAATTAGGGGCCGGAAATTTAGGGGCCAAAAATTAGGGTTCGAAAATCTAGGGGCTAAAAATCTAGCGGTCGAAAATCAGGGGCTAAAAATCTAGGGTCCAGAAATTAGGGGCTGAAAATCTAGGGTCCAGAAATTAGGGGCTGAAAATCTAGGGTCCAAAAATCAATGGCTGAAAATTTAAGGGCAAAATATTAGGGTCCGAAAATTAGGGGACAAAAATCTTGGTGCTGAAAATTAGGGGCCGAAAATTTAGGGTCCAAAAATATAGGGTCAACAAATTGCAGATCTGAAATTTCAGTTTTTCTTGGTGAAGTTTGAATTTTCTGCAGGAAATTTCAGATCTCAGTTTTTAGTCTCCAGTAAAGATGGTTGTTGGACTCAGAGTAGAAGACATATTGGAGGGAGTTTCAAATTTCCGATCTTGGAAGAGTAGGATGCTCATGCTCCTAATTGAACATGATCTCAAGGATCATATATTCAGAGATATTTCAAAACCAAAGGGAGTTTGAGAAAAATCAAGATTTAATAAGAATGAAGCCACAACCACGAGAATTTTGATGGACTCAGTAAAAGATAATCTTGTACCTCTTATCCCAAGCCAGAACATTGCTAAGAAGATGCATGATGCCTTGAAGAAAATATACGAGAATCAGAATCCCAACAGAATTTTGGCCCTAAAAGATTAACCTCTTCAAGTAAAGTTCACAAAGGATGATTCAGTTTCTTCTTATCTTGAAGATAGCTCATATCAAAGATCAGCTAGCAACTGTTGAGAAAATGTCCCTGACAGAGATCTTGTATTGACATCTATAGGTGGACTTCCTTCAGAATGGAAGCCATTTATGAAAGGGATATGTGGTTGTGGCCAGTTACCTAGTTTTGATTAGTTTTGGTTAGAATGTATTCAAGAGGAAACAAGGGAGCTTGCCTTTACCTCCAAGGAAAAGGAAGAACTAGTTCTTGCATTCAGAATTGGAAAGAAGAGAGGAAAGTGGAATAGGGGCAAGGAAGGCATCAAGTCAGTCCAAAATCCAAAGATCAAGAAAGATAAATCCAAGCTCAAATGTTTTAATTGTGGCAAGCTAGGTCACTTTGCTGTAGAATGCAGGAAGAAAGGAAAAGGCAAGCACCATGCCTTGACTGCTAATGTTGATTAAGAGGATTCACCAAAGAGTCAAGGAATGCAGAAGATGATGACCATCGAAAAGAGTATTTCCTTTAGTGCACCAATGATGGTCATTGGTGATGTATGAAGACCCAGGTTGTAGTGAGCTTCCGACAAGAAAGAAGATGAAGATCATAGGTCTCCCGTGATTTATGCAAGGAGGCAAAGATCAAGAGGGAGCCAACCCACAAAGCAACAAAATATAAGTATTTGGATTATCAATTGCTCTTGTAAATTAGATCTGAATGTTTTGAACATTTTTTTGTTGTATGCAGATTTGTATTCCTAGAATCAAGAAGTATGCTATAGTGTAGCATGATGAGCATATGATAGTCTTCTTTTATTGACAAGCAATAAGTTCATATAGAGCATGTTATGATTGATTAAGTAGCCTATTGTGTTGCATAACATTCCATGAGATATGGATGGATGTTGTGTTGAAGCATTAGCTAAGATGCTTACATAATCATGTAAACTATTGCGTTGAAATGTCATATGATTGAATCTCATGATCATGCAATGTTGCTAACTATTTGGCTGAATCTGACTTGTAGGGAAGACCAGACCATATGCTATGACCTACAAGGGGAGGATGATGAGACTTGTTTTGAAGGACAAGTGATAGATATGAAGACCTTGTTGATATTTAGTGTTTGAGAGGGAGCAGGATACTTAGATGCAGAGGGAGATGAGTGTCCATACATAGAGGAAGCAGGATGGTTCCAGTGGGAACAAATTTCCAGTGTGGAGATGTCTCCTTTGAGGAGTGTATCTTTGTGAGGGATGGTTTCGGTGGGAACATTCTCCTATGTGGAGAGTAAGTTAAGTTGATCGTACTCCTCGATAGACTGAGTTGAGTTGATCGTACTTGTCGATGGATCGAGTTGAGTTTATCGTACTCCTTGATGGATCGAGTTGAGTTTATCGTACTCCTCGATGGATCGAGTTGAGTTTATCATACTCTTCAACAGTTTTCGATTGTACTCCTTGATGGACTGAGTCGAGTTGATCACATGAGTTGAATTGATCGTACTCCTCGATGGATTGAGTTGAGTTGATCATACTCCTCGATGGTTTGTGATTGTACTCCTCGATGGACCGAGTCAAGTTGATCACATGAGTTGAGTTGATCGTACTCCTTGATGGATTGAGTTGAGTTGATTGTACTCCTTGATGGTTTGTGATTGTACCCTCAATGGACTGAGTCAAGTTGATCACATGAGTTGAGTTGATTGTACTCCTCGATGGATTGAGTTGAATTGAGTTGATCGTACTCCTTGATGGTTTGTGATTGTACTCCTCGATGGACTGAGTCGAGTTGATCACATGAGTTGAGTTGATCGTATTCCTCGATGGATTGAGTTGAGTTGATTGTACTCCTCGATGGTTTGTGATCGTACTCCTTGATGGACCGAGTTGAGTTGATCGTACTCCTCGATGGATTGAGTTGAGTTGATCGTACTCCTCGATGGTTTGTGTCGTACTCCTCGACGGACTGAGTTGAGTTGATCACATGAGTTGAGTTGATTGTACTCCTCGATGGATCGAGTTGAGTTGATTGTACTCCTCGATGGACTGAGTCGAGTTGACCACATGAGTTGAGTTGATTGTAATCCTTGATTTAATGAGTTGAGTTGATCATACTCCTCGATGGCCCTGTGGACCAAGATGAGTTCTGTGTGGACTCCTAGTCCTGTGTGGACTATATTGATCACACTTCTCGATGGACTAAGTTGTGTGGATGGATCTTTCTTATGATGACGAGATATACAAGACAAGCTGTGATGATTAGATGATATTCATATGACATGATGCTAGTGTTGAAGAATACCTTCCTTGCTAAGAGGGAGTGTTGATGTTATTTGTAGCATTGGAAGGTATTCTTAAGAAGTCTTAGAGAAAGTGAAAAGAAATGAAGAACACAATTGCCCCAATGAAATGGATAAAATAAGACCTAGAAGATAAAAAGACACATTGGCTTAAAAGATAAAATAAAAGATAAATAAAATATAAAAAGTCAAGCCGACCTAATTGTGGAAACTTCCAGTGAAAAGAAGTATATAAATAAAGTGCTTTCACACTTCATTATTTGAACAACAAGTTCATCTCTCTCTCAAGTGGTATGCACTACTCTAGGAGGACAAGTGAAGATTGTTCTTGGGTTGTAGAAGACAAATTTTGGGGTTTCTCTCTTTGTCTTCATTCTATCTTTGATGTACTTGTTCTTTGTACCGAATCTCTAAATAAGAAAGGTTTGTTGGGTTTTTCCCGAGAGTGGGTTTTCCCAGGGTAAACTATTGTGTCTCTATTTTGTTTCTGTGCATGGTTATTCTTTCAGTGACCCTAAATTTGTTTATGCTGCAAATGAAATAATGCTATGATTGTGGGATGAATATAAACAATGAAGTTATACTTCTAAAGTTATGAAAAACTAACAAAACCATGGGTCGAGCTCACTTAAGATCGATTTTCAATTATGTTTGCGGGTGAAATGAAAGCGAGACTCGATTTGTTGGTGGGTAGAGGATTAGGTTTTATGAAATGAAAGTTTAAAACCCTTAAAAATTTAAATTTTTGCCATTGGGTTTTCCTATCAGATTTGACGAACCTGAAAAACTTTTAACTTTTTTTGAGCTTCATCGAACTTTGAACCTTAAGGCTGAAGTTCGACGAACCCTGTGACATAATCCTCATGTAGCGAAGAAGACAACCCATGCAATTTACAAAGCTGTTGTGGACTTGTTCCATAGTGACAACATGAACACGAAGTTGATCTTGAGAAGCAAGCTCACAGATATCCAGATGTTGAAGATTAATAATGTTATCGGTTACCTCATGAGGATCACCCAGATTCATGATCAATTTGTAACTGTTGGGGAGACGGTCCTTGATGCAGAACCCGTGAATATGGCACTGAATGGCTTTCCTAAGTCTTGGGATCCATTTGTCAAGGGAGTTGTAGCTTGGGGAAGTCTTCCATATTGGCGGAGGCTTTGGGATGATTTCATACAGCAAGAGACTCGAGAGGAGTTTAAAGCATGCAAGCAAGAACGTGAGGAGGAGGAGAATGTAGCTCTTGTTAGCAACGCAGAAAAGAGCAAAGGACAAGGTCCCAAGGGTAACAATGAGGGAGCATCCTCATAGCTAGGGAAGAGAGACTTGAGTAAAATCAAGTGCTTTATTTGCCACAAGAATGGGCACTATGCATCTCAGTGTATGAAGAAGAAGGAGCAAGAGAAGAAGACGATAACAACATCAACAAAGACGTAGAAGAATGATTTTGCAACAAAGTTTGAGAAAGACTTCTCACTGGTCCCTTGCCTCACTACCAACATCGTCAAAAGGAGTGCTTGGTACTTGGATAATGGTGCATCGCATCACATGATTGAAGCACGAGAGCTTTTTAGCACACCGACAAAGAAGGACCTAGGTACCCATGTGGAGCCTGGCGATGATGCCTAGTATGCAGTGAAGGGGGAGGGAACTATTTGGTTCCAGATTGAGTTAGGAGGTTTGTTGGAGGCCCAGGAGGTGCTTTGGGTGCCAAAGTTGAAGAAGAATTTTCTCTCATTATCATTTTTGGAGGACAAGGTTTTGCCGTCACAATTAAGAAATGGCAAGTACTCATATGTCCAGAGGGAGCTATCCTAGACACAATAGTGATCGTTAGGGTTAGAGAGGGAAAGCTATACAAGTTGAAGGGAAAAACAGTTGTTGGATCCAAGGAGATCTTGGATCATGGATCAATGTCAGTGACAGAGGACAAGGAGCAGAAGGCTCCAAAGGGTGAGTAGAGTTCTCAGATTTCCAATGTGGGGAGTCAACCGTTAGATGGGAATAGGGAGCTAGCCCCTTCTAGTTCTATTAGGAAACCTACTTGGTATGAGATGACATTGAAGGATGCTGAGGAGCAAGTTGAGGCTCCTAGGAGCACAATTCGGGAGAGCATACCTTCGAAGAATCATATGGCACTCATGTGTATTATCATTAATGATAAGCTTCCCAGCTTTGAGGAAGCAATGGATCAACAGGTATGGCAGGATGCTATGGTGCAGGATGATGTACAAGGCATTGTACCAGGATTAGAGGAAGAACTTATCCCAGGTGGCACTTCCAAAAATACCTTCCTTGCTAAGAGGGAGTGTTGATGTTTTGTAGCTTGTACAGGTGTTTCCATGGGGTGGGTGTCTTTCCCATTGGAATCGTCACCATGACCTCTCAGGTACTTAGGAATTCACTTTGATTAAAGGACTTATTAAAGTGAATGCCCTTTTATAATTATATGGGCTTAATTTGGAGAAAAGCCTAAGTTTTGGGGCTTTGGTGATTTAAGTTAATCAAATGAATCTTAGCGCTTGATCTCAAGTGGATGAGATCTAATCTTGGCCATTGAAGTTGAGTTTTGGTTCAACCCAAAAGTATAAAAGGGAGCTAAGGGGAGAGGAGAAAGATACAAGAGAGAGACTCAAGCATTGAATGAGAATTAGGTGAAGGAATTTTTGATTTTCACTCTCTTGGGCAAAGGTGAAGAGGGACTTTCATCCAAGGAGGGAAGGAGTTTCTGATTTCCAGGCCAAGGAGAAAAGAAGACAACAATCCGAGAGCAACTGATAGCCATACCAGTTAGGGAAGAGGCGCAGTTGGGCAAGAAAACAAGTAGAAAAAGTTTGCAGGTGCAGCTGTACGAAACATGCAGTATTGATTATGCACAATAGGACAGGCAGACGCAGGGAATCCATACATCTGTACGGACAGGTTTGTACATGACCGTTATGTATGGATCCGTACAGTCCGTACAACTGTACAAACATGGCGGTATAGGCAACATTTTTTTTTATAATTATTATTTTTTGTTTTTGTTTTTTTGTGAAGATCTCCTAGGCATAATTTCAAATGAAGTTAATCTTCTGAAGGGCAAATTTTGCTAGGTTTGCTGTGTAAATTTTCAGGGCTGTTTTCCTAGTAAGGGAGCCCTTGTAAGCTTGGATTATTTGTTAGAATTTTGAAGGGCATGAATCTGTGTGTGTTTACGTGATTTGTTTCCTATTTTTGCTTCCCCTACTTTTATTTACTATTGGTAGATCTCAACAAGTATAAAATAATCAATGACTTGAAATTAAATTTTAAGCAAGGAAAATCACTAGGAGTTATTTTATCTAGTGCTCAAATAAAAAAAGTCAAGAAATGTTTGAGTTCACATTCCAAATTATAGATAGCTAGTTCTTTATTCTTCTCTATAGAGTATACAACATGCTATAAGCGCCAAGGATGGGGAGCAAATTGTAAGAAACTAGTGGTAATTATTAAATCGCTTGAAATATCCCCTATTTTCTAACCAATATTAATTCAATCATGATTGCATTTGCTTCTTATTGATTGGCACATAGTAAATTTCCGACCAAGGCTACTACCCTACTAGGCCACCGTGAAAGAAAGTTATTTTGAGTTTGAACTTAGTATAAATAGATTAGGCTTAGATTAAGAGACTAATAAATATGGATTTTGTTGAAATTTCATTTGCATCGGGAAATTAATACAAATCTGAAAATTCGCCTTCTTTCGAGAAAGGTCCTCTGATCTTAACCCTAGATTTTTCAGCCTTTATGACTGTTGTACATTAATGTGTAAAACAATAGTGGAACAATCACAATAATTCACTTCTAGTAGCCCCGATATTCATGACAATTCAAGGAGAAAAGACACCAATCATTCCAATGAGTTTCTAGCCATCTATGTTAACTTCACATGCATTGACAAGCCTCAATTCGTGTTCAAATAAATTTTACAATAAATGTATAATATATATTTGATAAATGAGATGAATAGATGATTTTTGTACAATGACTCTCGTGACGTTTATGTATACATTGATCGGTCATGTTTAGATTGAATAGTAATGACCATTTCATTAATAATAATAATATTATTTATATTTATTATTATGTTTTTATTATTAGTGATATTATTATTTATTTTTATTATTATGTTTATAAAATTGCCACCTTTTTTAAAGGAGTTTTGTCCTCAAAGCTATACTAGATAATATCATCTTGATTCTGGATTTGTTTTGAAGTGATGATTTGAAATATGAGATCATGACTATGACAATTGCTTCCTTTATCTTGATATGTACATGGGCCTCTTTTCTTTTGGAATTCCTTCTCCTTGAGTCGTGATGCTTGTAAGCTTCCCAATCCATACAACTTGTAATTATGTCTTGCCATTTGAATTCCATATACTGTTCTTGTAGGTTAATGGCGTGGGTACCTAATTGCATCAACCATTTTGCTCCTAACACAATATCTTCTCCTTTGAGCGGTAGGGCATTGTTATCACTCAAAGTGTAGCTACCACGAAAGGTAACCTATCTGGGATGGTAGAGGTAGGGTAGCTAATCAAGTGACACCGCAAGGACAGGCTCTTGTCACTTTAGATCAAGCTAGGAGCAAGATCAATGGGGAGACCCTAATTAGCCTATGAAGACTAGCGAACCAACTCAAGACACTCTAAAGGTTGAAAGATGGATACGAGAGTTAGATCTTGGGTGGATAGATCTAGATCTAGGAAGTAGATGTGGTGTATGGAAGTTAAGACCAAGTTGAGGAGGCTTAGGCAAAAGAGAAATACTCAACCCAAAAAAAAAGTACCACAATGAGTTTAGGGGATTAGATCTAGATAGATCTAGTGCCAAGGAATAATACCCAGATGCGATCCACCAAGGGTTTAGGCAAATAATCAATGTGTGGACCCAAATGAGGAGATTATGGATGAAATGACACTAAAGTATGTGCTTGATGATAGATCTGATTATTTTAGAGGGTTCAATGTATACCCAACTCATAGATCTGGTAAGATAACTAAAAACCCAAGGAGGGTGAAATGCCTAAGAGTTACCAATGCTAGATCCGGGGGTTAATGGAGTCGGTTTTGGTTCAAACTTTAGATCTAGGGTTTATAAATTATTTTAGACTTGTGTTTTAAGTTTTATCTCCAAAAGATCGCCCGATCTATCATATTTACAAAATGAGGATTTTAACTTAAGGTTTTAATGACAAATGGATAAAAATATGGAGATCAATACTTACCTTGTAGATCGTACCTGAAAATACTTACGACCACCTTGCACATCGATGATCCTTCCACTTAGTTACAATTTCAAGAGAGATGCAATAGCTTCGAAGTGAAAACGTGTTGCCAAAAGGAGGAAGTGCACCCTCTTCATGTGCAAAATCAAACTATCTAAGTCAGATTTGATCCACAACTGAAAGAGAAACTATGCAAGTCATCAAAAAGAGAAAGATTCAGTGCATGAATAGTAATTGATCACTCCCTGAAAGATGAAACGATCCATCGGAGAAATGATGCAAGAAACCTCCACAATCTCCCTCCAAGCAAATCACTACCCTGCAATAAATCAATTCGGCCTCCACAAAAAAGATATCGATAGCATAAAGGATCTATTGAAATGTCTAAGCAAGAGGCGTTACAATCATATGCAAGAAGATTCACAAAGCTTTCAAGAGATCTGCAAAAACTTTCTTTGTATTCCAATATTCTCAGAGCCAAAGTCCCTTACAAATGAGAGAGCATCTCAATATATAGATCTCTCCAATACAAAATACCTATATCCAGTAGTATCAATGGCTAGGATCAAAATATATAACATCAAGATCAACGGCTAAGATGAGTCGGATACAAAGTACATGGATCACTCAAATAAGAGGGTGTACTCTCTCAAAGACGCCTAAGGGGGACGTAAGTCATAACAAGTGTCTAAGAGATATAACAAAACACATGGTGGGGACTAGGAGGTAGAACATATCCTTCTATTCACACCCCAAGGCACAATCATAAGATATAATCATGAATCATAACATAAAGTGACTAAAGTCACTAAGTTGTGACCTCAAATAACATAATAAAATGCCCAAAGTGATGAGAACTAGGATGTGTGGACCCCTCAATAGATGAGAACCTTGCCGGAAGGTGCAAAATATATCAATATCACGCCTCGAACAAGTTTCATGCCACTTCTTTGCCCCACTAGCCCAAGTCGATTTCCTTGCTAGCCATTCTTTATTTTTAAATAGTCTAGAAACATCATCCCAGAAGATACAAATGCCTGTAGCTCACTGCTGTCCAAACTTGGGGCTAATATGAGCTCAAAAACAAATCTGGTAACATAACAATATGGTACAAGCGAGTAGTAACACCACTATGTCTACTGATAACGTCCTAGGAGAATAAAATATATCTCTGAAAGTAATAAAATGCCATTTTTACATGGCATCCAACAACTGGAAGATGAACCGGCTATAATACCCACTATTTGTGCCCGAAACTGAAAACTAAATGTACCAATAGACTCATAATGCCCAAATCAACAAGGAATGAGTACTCATACACCATATGTCCATCAAAAGATATATCAAAAGGTCTATCCAAGCCCAGATAATAATAAAATAAGGCATGCAAATGCTAATAATCATAATAATAATGCAAGCCATCACAAGAAATCACCATATTTAGCATGAAGTCATCTAATGAACACTGATAGGCCATGGCTAAACAATATCTCACACTGTTGACCAAACTCATCCCAGACCCTGTTGTTGACTTGGTCAAACTGAGTTGACTAGGTAAAAAATGATCAAAATGATGACCCAAATGAAAATATATGATGCTGCAAGGTACAAAAGGATAAAGCATGCTTCCTTATCTATGTTAGTAGCAAGGCTAAAGTATAAAGTGGCTTTTGATTGGTGATTTTAAGTAATAAACATGAAGAATAACTCCAAATCAATTAATCCAAACAAGAGCCTCAAGTGTATACTCATTTATAGACTTGACCATTTTGCTAATCATGGGTGAGAGTGAAAAACAAGGTTAGGCTATGGGAATGACTTGACTCTCAACACTGTGAACATCTTGGCTGAAGGATAAAGGGGATCCACACTATACATATGTTGAAAAAGATGAACACTAGGGAAAGGTGGTGTCTCATAGATGGGTGGAATGATGAGAATGTTTCAACTAGACTTTAGACAAGCAACCTTTATTGCATATAATTTACAATAATCTTTGCACACTTTAAATTTAACATTTGGATCAACTTTCATTATCCATCCTCTAGGAACAGGTGCCCTGAATAGCCTTGTGGGCCTCCGATAATGTCCCAATATGATCTCCATTGCCCGCCATTGTCCATAGGTGCGGTGGTGTGACCACCGTGTTGCCCTGTATGGGAAAACGACCTTACATCATACAAAGGATGAGTGTGCGTCTTTGGCAACTGACTAGCTACTTGAAGATATTTACTTTATTTGCAGTAGTGTTTAAAAACACTGTTTTTGTAGACTAGGCATCCATTTAGATAGAGCATTTAAGTTTCGATGCCTTAGTATCTAAAGACACTTTTGGTTAGGACTACTTGTTTTCAAGGGGACTAGAGGAAGACAATCCTTGTGATGAGAATCACACAAACCAACACCGAGACATAAGATAAACATGGAATCTAATCCAACACAGAGGCATAGGTGGGGGAAATCCTCGATGTCACTAGTCAAGATACAAGTCAAGGCTGAAACCAAAAGCAGGAGATAACAGATGGGTGACGAAAGTGATAAGGCGTGCCAAGACTAGCAAGCTGAGTCCCTATAGGGAAATGACCAAGTCCATACTAATAAAGGGGCATGACCAATGAGTATACACAAGAACCTCCTGAATAAAACAACTAAATCACCTCTACTCTAGACCATCAATATAAGTAAGGAAGAATATCACCCATGCATAACCACAATAAACCAAGTCAAGCTACTAAAATAAATAAAGAAGCACAACACTAATCCAAATGCACAAACCATATATCATCTGGGTCATATACCTGCATCTGACCTGTATATCTGAATGGAACTGGAACACTGCTGCTGTGTATCATGGACAGTGTCAACATATCTGCTTTGAATAACAAAGAATGGCTAAATCAATCTTCAAATTTGGGGTCATGAGGCTTGGTCATGGCACGGAACTGAAAGTGTGTATGCTCTGGGTCCACTGACTGTAAGAGTGATCATCGTCTGAATGCTCATCAACTTCTAATCTCATGTATATCATAGCAAAGGACTGGCTCAAGAAGATGCTCAAGACTGCTCTGGAATCATGATAGCCCAACTATTATGGACGTGAAAACAGGCATAACATTTGATTTGTAGTTTCAAGTCTTTTCTAATAAGAACAATCCCAATATACTTCAAGAACCTTGATTTATAGATACCAATGATAAGAATAGTCTCTGTTCTAATAAAATTTACAATTAATGTATAATATATATTTGATAAATGAGATGAATAGATGATTTTTGTACAATGACTTTCGTGAGGTTTATATATACATTGACCGGTCAAGTTTAGATTGAATAGTATGACATTAGGTCGCATCATTTCATTAATAATTGCTTTTATTATTAGTAATATTTGTATTTATATTTATTATTATGTTTTTATTATTAGTGATTTTATTATTTATTATTTATTATTATGTTTATAACATGCATAAACTAGTTCTGAAAACTGTTATACAACAAATATATCAACAAACACAACAACAATAGATGGCTGTACTATTGTCTTCAATAAGGCTCAAATTAGCCTCTAGAGTCCCAAAAAATGTTGCAAGCTACTGACATACTACATATCAATGATCACTAATCAACATGATCAAACCCATCACCATTGCTGGAAATGGGATCCTTGACATCAGCTACAGGATCATCCTTTGTCTCGGAGTCCTCAGACTCGTCGGACTCCTTAGGGACATCTACAACTACAGAATTAGTGGAAGCACGAACTGCATGACTAGTACCTACCATGCCTGGTTCTACGTTTGCTCCTACTTGTGGATCCGAATCCAAATGAAGCCACCCCAACATGTCATTTGCTCAACATCTTAATCAAGATTAAACTCTTTAGGCTAAGTAAGTCATCTCTACCCATTATGAGGTTGGATCAATATCATCCGATACAATGGGATTTATATCATGTCTTCTATTCATTAATTGCTTGTGCCTTAGCCGGAGGTTGTACTACACAAAGATGAGATCATTTAACAGTTTTTGTTCAAACCATTTCTCTTCTTCGTGTGAATCCGCTCAAAGATAGACCAATTACACTCACACTTGGAAACACTGCAAGTTTTGAATTCAAACTTTTGCAATTGAGGACAATGGCTACCAAATGACCCCTAGCAATGTCTTGCAAAGACAAAGTTAGTTCAACAAATTGGCTTGTGACTTTGGATAAAATTCAAGTATCTAAAGTTTAAATTTTTAAACAACTAAACTTTAGAATTGTTTACCTAGTTGGTCCACATCTCTTGCAATCTATGCTAGGTTTTTGTCAAATGTACTTGTGGCTGTAGTGAAAGGACCGATATGTTAGTGTATTTCTAGTTGCTTACTCTCATTAGGGATTATGCGCTCTAGGCACTTGTACAATCCATCTTTGGCCTCCCCAATTTAATCTTCTCCTATTTGAGCTCTATAGTGATACCTTGGGTTTAGGAAATACCCGACTACATGTATAGGGCGATGGAGTTGATTCTTCCATTTGTTATTAATGATTTCCTAGATAGGTCCATACTTAGCTACTCTATTCTTGTATGCTACCTTTATTTGCTCCTTTTCCTGATCCATAGCCTCATAAATGTAACCCATGGTCAATTTTTCCCCATCCACTAATTACAACACCTTACAAAGGGTTCGACAATTTTCACACCCTCTGTTGCTTTTTTCCAAAAAGTGTTCTCGAAAACTTTATTTTGGTGTCTTTCCCATGTTGTTTCTGGGCCTATTGAGTTCCATTCATCAGTGGAAAACATCTTTTTCAAGTTTTGTGCTTGGGAGAGGAGAGGTTGCAATGTGAGGAAGCGAGTTACAAATCTCCTGATGTAGGCTTAACAAATTCTCTACTCTTGGGGTTTTTCCTCATTAGGTTCAACACCCACGAGTGGTTGTAGATGGATTTAGTAATGATGCTGGCATGCTCTACAATGTTCTTGATCCAATCATGTTTGTCTATATCCTCAAGCATGAGATCTATGCAATGTGCAACACATGCGGTCCAAAATATGGTTTTGTATTTGCACTTTAACATCTTACCAACAAGAACATAGTTAGAGGCATTATCTGTGATGCTTAATGATTTGAACAACATTTGCCATCCCCACCATCATAACAATATCATCCAAAACATGAATAACAAGTTTGCAACTTTCAAACTATTAGATGCATCAACTGATTTCAAAAACATGGTTCCTTGTGGGTAAGGGACAAGGAAATTTATTATAGTGCGGTTCCTTCCATTGGTCTTGTTATCACACAAAGTGTAGCTACCCACTAAAGGTATCCCATCCGGGACGATAGAGGTGAGGTAGCTAACTGGTGACATCGCAAGGGCCTCGTCCACTACTAATGGAAGGTAGTTGTCACACCGGACAAGCTCTTGTCACTTTAGATTAAACTGTATAATGATTAAGGGGGAGACCCTACTAGCCTATGAGGCCTAACGAACTCAAGACACTCTAAAGGATAAACACGTGATGTGTAAGGTGAACAATGAGTAAGTAGATCTAGATCTAAGAAGATGGATGTGGTAGGTGAGGTTAGGGCCAAGTTGGAAAGGCTTAAGGTAATGGAAAATTGCGCAACTTGAAGAGAAATGTACCACAAGGAATTTAGGAAGAGTAGATCTAGATAGATCTAGTCCAAAGGAGAAATACCTAAGTTAGATCTGCCTAGGTTTTATGCAATTTAGGACAAAGTAGACCCAAAAGAGTAGATTGGGATGTCTAAAGACTAGATCTAGGTTCTTGAAGAGTAGATCTATGGATTTGAAGCAGGTTCAAGCATACCTAGTTGACAGATCTGGAGGATTGACCAAAAGCCTATGGAGGGTGTCCCACCTAAAGAAGACTAATGCTAGATCCAAGGGTAAATGGAGTCGAATTAAGTTGAAACTTTAGATCTAGGGTTTAAATATTTATTCATAAGTGGGCTTTGATGGCCGTCATCAAATAAGCACCCGATATATAAGATCTAGAAAACTAGAGTTTTAGCAATGAGGGGTTTGTGGGATAGTTGGATAAAAATATGGAAAATAATGCTAACCTTGTAGATCGTACTTGAAAATACTTGCGGCCTCCTTGTACATCAATGATCCTTCTACTTAGCTACAATTTTTGCGAGATCCAACAACATCTGAGTGAAAACGTTTTGTCCAAAGGAGGTAAAGTGCCCTCTCCACCTGCAAATTCAAACTACCAAAGTGAGATTTGATCCACTGATGAAAAATAAGCAATGCAAGTCATCTAAAGAGAAAGAGTCAATGCACAAAGTAAAAATTGATCACTCCCTGAAAGATGAAACGATCCACACAAAGAGATGATGCAAGTCACCTTCACAATCTCTCCTCAAGCAAATTGTTATCCCTACAAGAACAATTCGTCCTCCACAAGAACGTATATCATTTGCATGCAAGATCCACTAAAATGTCTAAGCAAGAGGCATAACAATCATGTACAATAACATTCACAAAGCTTTCAAGAGATTTTCCCAAAGTTTTCTTGTATTCCAATATTTTCGGAGCCAAATGTCCCTTTACAATGAGAGACCACCTCAATATATAGATCTCTTCGATACACAAAACCTAGATCCAAAAGATCAAGGGCCAAGATCAAAAGATACAATCACTCTAATCAATGACTAAGATGAGCTAGATAACTAATACATGGATCCACTCGCTAATGGAGGGGGGCACACTCACTAAAAATGCACAAGGAGGGGTGCACCACATAAAAAATGTTTAAAATATGAGAATAACACATGGTGGGGCTAGGAGGTTATACAAATCCTTCACTAGCATGGCCCCATGGCACAATAACAAGGTATAATCATCAATCATAACATGGAGTGATCAAAATCACTAGGACGTCCCCCTCAAAATACATCAAAATGCCCTCAAAGTGTAGAATGCTAGGATGTGTGGACCCCATGAAGAGTGAAGCTGATGCCGGATGATGAAGATGACCCCATCATTGTCTCTCGGACCAATTCCATGCCATTTCCTTACCTCAATTACCCAAATCGATTTCTTAATTAGCCATTTTCATCATCAAAATACTGCCTCGGGAACATAAAACTGCTCATATCTCATTAGTGACTGAACCTAGACGTCAACTGACTGAACCTGGACGTCAACTGACTGCATAAATGGGCTTGGAACCATAGCAATATGGTACAAACGACTGGCTACACCGTATGTTTCCCTTTAGCACCCTAGGCGAATTCACCATCAACTGAAAAGCATTTTATTTTGATTTCTCGGGGCCAAACTGCTGCAAAATGCTAAAATGAACCATATCTCATCTGCAAGTGTCTGAAACTGAAAATTGCTGCATCAATGAACTCAGAATGTCCAAATCTACTAGGAATGAGTGCCCATACACCATGTGTCCATAAAAAATGTATGTCAGAGTCCCCATCCGTGTCAGAACAATAATAATAAGAAAGCCTGTAAATGCTGATAATGATGAAAATAAGACAAGCCATCATAATAAACCATCATCTGAAGCATGGATATGTCTAATGGACACTATTAGACCACGAATAATCATCATCCACAACCATCGACCAAAACTCATCCCAGACCTTGTTGCTGACTTGGTCAAATTGGGTTGACCAGGTCAAGATTGATCAAATAATGACCCAAATGCTAAACTCTGATACTGTGAAGTACAAAAATGGATATGCATGCTCAATTATCTATGTTAACAGTAAGACTGAAGTACAAGTAGCCTCTGTTGGCGATTATAAGCATAATATATATATAAATAGTATATCTAAATCAAAGTAATCAAATGCTCTAAACAAGAACCTCCAGTGTATACTCATTTATCGATTTGGTTGTTTTGCTAGTCAAGGGTGAAAGGTGAATAAACAAGGTAAGGCCAAGGGAATGACTCGACACTTGACATTGTAAGAATCTAGGTTGAAGGAAAAGGGGATCCACACAACACATAAGCTGGACTAGGTGAACAATAGGGAATGGTGGTGTCTCACAAATGGGAGGAATAATGAGAAGCCTCCACTAGACTCTAAACAAGCAACCTTTTTTAAGCAGTTTATTTGCACAACAAAGGACACTAGTTAACCTCCAAAGGCAAGTGCCATGGAAAGCCTTCTGGGCTTCCAGAAAATGACAAAGACATAACCTTGATAGGTTAGTCTCACCCTGCTGCCTTGTAGGGGAAAATGAGCTGTACATTAAACAATGAATGAGTGCTCATCCTTTGGCCATCAACTCTTTTAAAACATTTATTTCATTTAACTTGCCATCCTCCAAGAGTAGGTGCCCTGAATAGCCTTGTGGGCCTCAGATGATGACTTGGTATAACCTCCATTGCACGCCACCATCCATAGGTGTGATGGAGTGACCACCTTATTTCCCTTTGGGGGAAAACGACCTCACATCATACAAAGGATGAATGTTCGTCTCTTGGCAACCGTCTGACTACATTTTATTTGCAACAGTGTTTAAAAAAACTTTTGTTTTGTTGGCTAGGCATCCATTTAGAATAAGCATTTAAGTTCTGATGCCTTAGTGTCTAAAGACACTTTTGTGGTAAGACTACTTGTGTTCAATACCTAGAGGAAGACCATCTCTGTGATAAGAATCACACTAACCAACAATGAGACACAATTTCAACATGGAGACCTATTCCAACATAGAGGTGAAGGTGGGGGACATCCTAGATGTCATTAGTCAAGTTACTAGTCAGGGTAAAACATATAGAAGGGAAGGCAATGGATGGATGGAAACAATTAAAATGGTGCCAGTGTTAGAAAGCTATGTCCCCTAATGGGAAATGACCAAATCCATACTACAAGTAGGGCAAGACCAATGAGTATACAAAAGAATCTCTTGGACATAGTAACTAGATCACTTATTCTTTAGATTCCAGCAAAAACCAATAAAGTATCGCCAACATACAACCACTATCAACCAAGTCTCACTACTAAAATAGGCAACAAAGCAAGGTCAAAGTCCATATATCACCTGGGTCATCTACCTGCATCCGATCTGAACAATTTGAACGACACTGAAACACTGCTGTTGCTGTACATTGTGGGCACTATCATAAATCTGCTTTGGGTCATGAAAATGGTTAACTCAGTCACCAATTATGGGGTCATGAGGCTCAGTCATTGCATATAACTAGTTAAACTGAATGCTCTAGATCTACTAAATGAGAGTGATCATCAACTAGAGGCTTCTCATTTGTTGATCTGAAAGTAAAGGACTGGCTCAAAGAAATGCTTAGGACTGCTCAAGAACAAATGGTAGCCCAGACTTTGGAGAGATCGTAGCTTGCACACTTTGCCAACAATCGTCAACGTATAGAGAGATGTCCCAATCTTTAGTAGCAAATGTGACAACACATTAGTACATGTAGGTTGCAACTCCATGATTCAAACTTAGAGTATATCCATGGATTGCAGCACCATGCAAAGAGGCAGTTTATCCACGAGCTTTCATTGGGCGTTCACGGAGTTTGGATAATCTTCATGTTAACTCCAAGGTAGCTCCAAGTCTTAAGCAAGCAAGCACCAACGCTCTTCTTTCAAGCGAGCAAGCACCCACGCTCTTCACGCAAACACCAACACTCTTCCACAGGCTTCACTACGAGCATAGAAGTTCCTTCACACAACTCTTGTTCCTAGAGAGAAATTGCAACAGTCTTGCTCAATAATTCATGGTAATGGCACTCCATGATAACAGCTAGGGTTCACGCTCTTCAAACAGAGAAGACACTCCACGATAACAATACACTCCATGATAGCGACTACGGTTTATGCTCTTCAAACAAAGAATACACTCCACGATAACAACTAGGGTTCACGCTCTTCAAACAAAGAATACACTCTACGATGGTAGTTAGGGTTCACGCTCTTCAAACAAAGAATATAGTCCATGATAGCACACTGTTGGGAGAAACGTTTACTCGGAGGAGACTCTAGGAGAACGTTGAGAGCAGGGCATGAAATGTTTTTGCAGTGCTGAGAACAATAGCTGGAAGGCAAACTAAATAGCAGAGAATGGCATGATTGGGCAAGCAGGATTGCAGAATGCCAGGGCTGAGTATGTAGGAGTTATGGAGCTCTGATACCACTTGTCAAATAACTCCTGGATAATCTTATTGATGTGCATAAATCTCTTATTTATACATTGTATATGTGATTGTTGGGTTTCATCGATCAACAGCTCTTTGGCTTCCTATCGAGACTCTTCATGTCCTCACCCTAAATATTTACAATATTTACAAATTAATAGTGGAACCATAATCCCATAGGATTAGGTTTCCAACAATAGCAAAGGAAAAGGCATCATCAACTGTCTGCTCTGCTCAAAGTGAACCAAGGCATGAACATATATCCCAAAAGAGGTCATGAAGAGGGCTCCACATGACAAGGGTGGTCCCATTGTTACTACCCCTGAATAGTCTAGCTAAATTGATAAGTATCATCCACTGATCATGATCTCTGATGTGCTCATCTCAAGTGTAAGGACTGGCTGAGAAATGGCGTATCTTCTACAAAAATGAACAGCAACTTCCAGCTACAAAGTATATGATAACAAGTCCTAAAGGAAAATTCTAGAGAAATATTGGCATGCGTGTGTCTTTAGGAGGCTAAAACTCCCTTAAACCACTCACTAATGTCTAGGAGAAGGTCAAAATTAATTGAAAGAAGGATGGAACAAGCTACATGTGTAGAGAAAGAAGGGGCATGACTCACACATGTGAGTTTAGGAAGGACACTTTTTCCTTAGGAGAGGAGCACTTGGGGTCTGAAGGCTAGGAAGGCCTCTAGAAAGTTCTAACACATCAATTGGAGGGGTCAAACATGAGAGTGCTAGGCTAGAAGAGTGTCTAGGTGGACTATATGGGGATATGTGAGACTACATAAAAATATGGTGAAGGTCTCACATGAGAAGGGGGAAATTTTGAGTTATAAAGTTAATTAAAAATTAAATTATTAAACCCAATGTTAGAGCTAGGGAAAGTCACTTCTAACCTTTTTAACTTAGTTCTAACCATAAACCCACTTTAATTATCATTTAACCATGTGCAAGAGGGACTCCTAAGACTCTAAACTCTAACTAACATTACGTAAGTGTCCACGGTGACCAAATACATGAGATGTGATACATAACATTGACTTTAGGGCTCAGGTGCTCAAGGACAAATGGTAGAGGTACCTAGGATTTTCTCCTTCTTTGGAGGATTTTACCTATGAAAAAACATCCAGAAATTTACAATCATGAAGATGTAAATTTTCTTCGGTAAAAAAACACTCAATAGTCACTTGCCTCAATGTAGCCACCATAGTCAAGCTAATTATGGATTATAAGTGGCCCTTTACATACAAGATACATCTCAATTAGATAACCTTTACAAAATAGCCATGGACAACTTATACAATGATGATACATTACAATTCTGGCTTAGACAAACCATACATTGGACTTCATATGGATCATCAACATCTATACCCCTTGAATAAATCTCGTGCAATCTTAGGGGTAATAGTAATTACGTTGAACAAAAGGATCCAAAGAAGGGTGGACAAGATAAGAAAAAAGGAGGAAGGAAAGTGTTGTCGCCTTACACAAACTTGGGGGGAAGCGCAACATAAATCTTCAAGCTGCTTGGTGTGTCCTTGGGGGCAAGTCTCAAGTCAGGTGTTGTCACCTGATCCTAACTCCTTCGTTTAGGCCACTCCTAATGGAGCCAAGGGGGTAGTCCCAATGAAAGAGTTTCTAAGGCTCTTGAAGTTTATTAGTTATGGATGAAGTGGTTGTTAGGAGTTGTTTAGAATCAAATTACTGAATCAAGATATTTGCAAATATGAAAAGTACTTCAACAACATATAAACATAACATCAACATATAAGGTTTAAGCAACAACAATATACTGGTAATAAGCAAATGAAGAGTATTGTTGTAAATGTAGATCAATGCCGATGGAGTCAAATAAAATAGTGTTGCTGAAAGATTAAAGTATTTTGCAAATGTGTCTTGGTTCGTTTTTTAAAATTAATGTGGATTTGATGTGTGGATTAGAGGGAAGGGAACTCCAGATATATCTGAGGATTCGAGGAATATGTCCAAAAACGTTATCAAATATGGCTCCACGCGAGGAAATGTGGCCTGGATCGGAGTCTTTGGGAGGTGTCCAACACTACACCAATTGAGGGTGCAACCTGATGGTATCCTGAGGTCACTATTGAGTGGTTCCTGCTTCTTTTGTGAAATTTCCCCACAAGGGATTGAATCAAGGCATTGGATTTTCGCCTTAGGAGATTTATTGGGGTGTGAATTGAATTAAACTAGTCACCTATCTTTCTTTTTTGATACAACCACTTTGGATCGAACGAATCGTAGATGGTGTAGAGCATATGGGAAGGGAGGCCTTGGTTTTTTTTAAGGATTTTAGTGTGATAATTGTCTTGATTATTAAATCCAAGAATCTCTTTCCAGGTCTTAAGACCGCTCAGGAGAGCAAGGATGTTAGTTTCAAAACATAAAATAAAACACAAAAGGAAAGACAAATTTTCTAATTACTACAACCAAGTGTCTCTTTCAGGCCCCAAAGTCGTACTCGGGAAAGTAAGGCTAGGTTAGTATACAGTTTTGCAAAAAAAATAAAAATAAAAAGAGACTTGATGCAAACTAACGTGATTGATCTATCTTTATTTAACACAATAAAAGCTAAACTATTCTAATGCAGTACAGGTAAAAAGCAAATAAATCATAGAAGGCCAGATACGGGCTTCTCCCAAATGGGGGAAGAAGGGTGTGGGAGCCATAATCCCACTTGCTTGTTATTATGATTATTTACAATGCTAAAAAGAAATACCACTTGGTCCTTGTAAACTTGGATCCAAGGGTTTACAATGCTAGAAATTGAAAATATGAAGAAAGGAGATCCCTGGAGCTCTGGATGGCTTAATTTTAGTGAAATTTCGCCAGAGTTTCTCTCTATTCTTTCATTAAACCTGCAAAACCAGCAAGCAAACAAAGTTAAAAAATGATGGTATGCACAAATGAAAGATAAAAATAATCAGCCTTTGGTACTTAGAAAAATATTGAAAATTTTGCTAAGTGTAAGTACCAACTTACTAGCCTAGATCTAGCAAAATAATAAAGCTTTGAAAACGTTTTTAGATCTAGCTACTCTAACATGCTAAAACAAGTAGATTTGAGGAGTAAACTTTCAAAGAACAAGATCTACTTATTTAGCATTTCTAGAACAAAGTAACTGGAGAAGAGAGAAAGTTTAGTTTGAGAAGATGGGAAGAAAACTTCAAGCTCTTGCTTGATCTTTTTTGAAGACTTTAAAGACTCTGCAAACAATGGAATTAGCTTTTAAAAATGTTGAAGAGAAGAGAAGAGATAACTTAGTTCAAATCCTCCTTCGAATCTGTGACATGCACAACTATAAGAAAACCCTTACACAAAAATGGATTAGATCTAGTGTTTTTGAAGAAAAGAAATTAAAAGAACCTCAATACAACTGAGTATAATTGGCTACTCTCATATATCTCAAAAGCCAAGCACAAGCAAGCAAGTTAACAACTGTAAATGCTTACTCTGTGTTATAGAAAACCCCTCTAAGTTAGATCTATTAACAACTTTGGTGAAGGAAATCAAGGTAATACAATATCACCTCATAGAAATAGCATTCATCCAATGACACAATGTGGACCTCCAAAGTCTTCAACTTTCATTAATCAAAATAATCACAGTGTTACAACGATCCAATGACACAATGTGGACCTCCAAAGTCTTCAACTTTCATTAATCAAAATAATCACAGTGTTACAACGAGCAGAAGTTCCTTGCATCCATTCAAATGAAGGTGCAAAGCCTCGTTTAAATAGAATTTCCTAGCCCAGGGGGGCGCACCAAACAACTAAATTGGACTCACGCAAGAGCTTTAGTTCGTAGAGTAATTCATGGGATTGATTGGAGTTAGTTTTATCACACCAAACCATTCCTCACCCTTCCATCCAATGAAAGCCACATATCCCAAGTCGCCCACCAAGAAAAAGAGGGCGCAACATCCAACTAAGAGTGAGTCACCACCTTTGAAATCTCATCCAAAAACCAAGCTTTATGCTTGAGCTGATTTTGCCTTTGACTTAGGAAGGCATTGCCACCAACAAACGAGCTTCAACACCTAAGATACGATGCCACTTAATCCCACGTGAAGGCCCATGAGGTGGGGCCATTCTCCATCAAAAACATGATTCGCTAGCTTCCAAGGATATTAACAAGTGACGCTTTATCCTAAGGTTTATTCGTCCTTCCAAAAATAAAAGAAACGACACCACTTCCATGTCATTTGACCAATATTTTAATGACTTTTGACTTTCGACATTAGTGCCATTTTGTTGCTTTGTAGCATTTATTTGCCACTTTGTCGCACCTTTAGAGAAATATTGCCATACGGGATAATTAATTCACCCTGAGCATAGGAAAAGTGGGTCCCAGGTTAAAAGGATGCTCCGAGTGTGAAAACGAGCATCTCCACGCCAAAATCGGACTCCGGATCACACTTTTATTACATTTTGAAATTTTCCATTTAAACCATTAAAAAATGGCTTGATTTTGTGGGAAAATTTAATTTTTTCGGAACTTAAAAAAAACCTAAGGAGGACCTAGTGCAATGTTCATATGACTAAAAAATGTATCTAGCATGTTTATATACATCAAATCATAGACTTTAATAACCTCCTAAGGCTCGGACACCCAATTAACTATTCTAGATTTGGAGGAGCGGTGAAATATACGAAAATTATACATCGCTTATTCAACATTGCATAATTAGCGAGAGAAAAAACACCTTGGAATAGCAATTCAATGTCTAAGTCCTTGGAAAGCCAAGTTTGTTACAAAAAGCTGACCATGCTAGCATACTTTATTACAACATCCCCAAGGGGTATGAACATGCATTTATTAAAAAGATGGGACCACACTTGGTTCTGATGTAACCACGGACTCCTGAGCACTGAGTAAGAACAACTGGTTTGTTCTAAGCCTTGGTGGCTCACTGGAAATCCCCTAAGTACAACTTCGGCGATAACAGAAAGAAGGGGGAAAAGGGGAAATGAAGGGGAGACACGAGACACACTATGTGAGGATGAGGGAAAGGTTTTATGAAAAATATCAAGGAAAGGGGGAACACAAAATTAAGAGGGTTTTAAACTTTTAAGTCTTTACATAGGGAATGGATGATCGGTTGCAGGTTTGGCTAAGCTTGTAGCCATCTTCATGGTTGTTGTTTGTGTTCTTCTCAATCTCATCAACATCTTTGATAAGTCTCATGGAATGGTGTGGGGTTTTGGCTAAGCAAATGTGGTTCTTGGTTAAAAAGGAATGTTTGACAAGAGTTGATTTAGAGGTGCAATTATTGTTAGTGTCATTTAAATGTTCCTTGATCTAGATTTTTAGAGATTGACTTGTTTGGCCTATATAACAGATCTTGTACAAACATGGAATTTGATAAACACCTTGTTGTAGGAAGAGGTTGAATTTTGCGTTTACATTACCAAAGAGGTTTTTCATGGTTTTTGGGGTTTGAAGATGGTTCAAACTTCAAAAGTTCTTTTTGGTAAGCATTTTGGCAAGTTTATTAGTAACACCTTGGATGAAAGGAAGGTAAACTTCGGCTACAGTGGATTGGGAATCTAGGCGAGGTTTGTTTTTTGGACGGCAAGCCTTTAAAGAACTCTTGGTTGATCTAGAAGGTGGTGTAGCCTTTGTTTCAGAGGGCTTTTGTAAGATGAGCTTTCTCCAGGACAAGGTACTTCATATCAGAGACCGAAAGAGCCCTAGTGACTAAGGTGGTGAGGACAACATCCTTTTGGGTAGTTGATGATGGGACCAGGCTTGGAGATAATTATAAAATCATGTTATTATGCTATACAAGATCAATGAAGTTTGTGCATGTCCTTCTGTTGTGTTATATTTCATGCATGTCTGCCTTGAAATCTAACATCCTAAATTTCTCGTATGTACAGGAAGCATCAAAACAATAATAATCATTTGTAATTCTGATTGCATGTCAATGTTATTGCAATATCAAGTAATCAAGGAATGTTCTTGGTTAGCATTTAATGTCTAATATTCTAATTTCTTATAGAACGATTTGCCTTGGGATTCATTAAGCTATTGTGTAGGCTGAACTCAAATATAATGAATGTGAAATTAAGGCCTTCCCTAGCATAAAATTTCAACACAAATTTGTAGTTCCCTTCTATTGAATGGTGTATCTTGTGTCATGTAAAACACACAATACATTTGAAAATTATGTTTACAAATTTTGGGCCTCTTGATTTATGTCAGAGTTTTGTCAATTGTTGAAATATCTTTTGAAGGTAAAGTATTTTCTGTCAAGTTGAATGTTACTTTTGTTGTCTGATTCTAGAATATAATCATGCATTAGGATTAAAATACTAATGATTTATATGTAAACTTTTAATCTCTTTAATATTATCATGCATTAGGATTAAAATACTAATGATTTATATGTAAACGTTTAATCTCTTTATTGTTTCTTCCAGATTAAAAGAGAAATATGTGTTATGAAGCTTGTTCGACACCCGAATATTGTTCATTTGCATGAGGTATACACAGTTATAGTCCTTTTTATACATTTTTAATAGTTCTTAATGTTGTATTTGTTCTTGTTATCACTGCATTATGATTACGTGTTTCCTACAAATAAATGATAAGACTGGGCATGCAGGTGTTGGCAAGTCGGACAAAGATCTATATTATTTTGGAGTTTGTCACTGGAGGCGAACTATTTGATAAAATTGTGAGGATTATGCCATTCATAGCTTGTTTCTTCTTTTCTTCAAATGATTGTATTCTGTTTTAGATATAGATAAGACACAACAAGATAATTATATTAATGTCCAACTTATGACCACAAAATAGGTCAATGGGACTGCCGTATACAATGATGTCATTATAAAGCAGGAGTACCAAATTGTCTCCTATAGAGATTTCAAATGTTTTGAGTCATTTTATTTTGGGAATAAAATTCACAAGTAGGTTTAAGTCATTAACACAACACTAGACTAATGCATGTAATTTATTTTGCTAGTATCTGTAACGCATTCTAGCAAATGGTGGTATTAGTGTAAAATAGAAACAGACTGATACCAAACATATCAATGATTCAATAACTGTAGAAACAACCAAGCTTAGACTAATGCATGCAATGTTTTTGCTGGTATCTGTAACACATTCTAGCAAAAGGTGGTATTATTTTAAAATGGAAACAGATTGATACTAAACATATCAATAACTGTAGAAACAACCAAGCTCGAGCCCTTTACTTCCTTATTATGACCATGCAGAATGTTGTATGTATAGTGCATTGGATACACTTCATCAAAACTTGACCCTTTCAATTGGTTCATTGGGGGATTTATATGAAAAATCACGCCCTAGAGAATGTTTTTAAGTTCTTTGTAATGCATCTGTCTTTTTTCCAATTTTTTATTGCAGCAATATCTTTCATTTTATGAGAAGTTAAAAAAATACATATAACTACAATACAAATTTGGGTGGCATGACGACACACCATAGGTCATGTAGATCATTTGCATTCCATTTGAATTTAGGACTGAATATACTCTTTTAAATTTTGAGAAAGTAGATGTGATTGACAAGTTATTGATTGTGGCCATAAATTGCAAAACGTTGTTGTGATCTTCTCTTCATTGCATATTGATAAATTAAAGACATAACTTGCAGACGTATGCAAAGAGAAGAGAATACTTTGATATTATTGAATGTCTCGTAGAGGACATTGCATAAGAGAGAGGGCATAAGTTTCATGCACGTAACTAAAAAGTAACTTGTGACTAATTTGATATCAAGTCATTTTATTAACTTAAACAGAACTTAACAATATTACATTATGAGGTTTTTAACTGTTTTTAACATAAGTGAAAGTACACAACTATGATTAGTTACTTTAATATCCTCCCTTAATTTTCAAATTAGAGATGATCTCAAGCTTATTTCAAAATTTTACAAACTTCTCTGGACTGAGGGGTTTGGTAAGAATATTTGTAGTTTGCTCCTCAATTGCACAATACTGCACCTCTGTCTCCATTCCCCACTAGTATTCCAATATTGCGACAGTGTACCACCACATATTCAATATGTTCATGTAATACATGATTTTAGCGAAATTGAATACTTTGATTGTCACAATAAAGTGGAGTAGACTTCATTTGCTCAACTTGCAAATCCACAAGTACCCCTTTCAGCCAACTTGCTTCATAAGTTGTATGCACTAGTGCTTGATACTATGCTTTTGAAAATGAAAGTGATACTGCATGCTACTTTTTACTTAACCAGGAGACTGCACTGTACCAAGGTTACAACCATATAATAAATATATAGCATTCAATATTGCAAAGACACAACTTCCATAACAAGTGACATGTAGAGGTCCTGTTATCACAATTTCTGTAGTGGCTCTAGATATGTAAATCCTATTTAGGTTGGAGGAGAATCACATCCACTAAGAAATGCGATAGCCAAAGAATCCTAGCCCCCAAAGATGTTATTGGTTGTCACTCTGGATAGGTTTCTTCTCTGTTTAGGCTTCCTAGTTCATTCAAAGTGAACCAAACTAGCCACGGAAGGTGTCCCAACCCGGGTTAAGTAGATAGACCCCTTTTAGAATATAGGGTAGTAATGAGGATTTACCAATTAGCTAATGAGATGTACCTTGTAGAGATGCTTCCTAGATTTAATTAAAATGGCTATTGGGCTTGATTTAGGAGCATTTGCTAGATGGTTAGCTAAATGTAATTGATGCTATTCAATCCAAGGAAAGAATCAATAGTTAAGTTTAAGATCAAAATCTAGGAGCTAATGCCAGGGCCAAAAATGATTCCAAATCACTATCTTGAGGAAAATGATCAAAATGTGTATGGATTTACACTGATGGGAGATGGAATGAGTTTAAATGAAGACCCTAGTGACTGAGATGCTCGCTACACTCAAAATATCACTCAACACAACAGATAGTAGCAAGATGTTAAGCTTGCTAGACAAAATTGACCCAATTTCCCTTGGAGGAAATTGATCTAGAGGCCAGTGCTTTGAATTTCGGGTTTAATGGAGTCAAATGAAGTTGCTATGATTGCAATTGTCCCCAAAAATGCAATATAATGAAAACCTAAATGGAAATCGACCCAAAAAGGCATAGAAGATGGGTCTAGAGTTCGTTTTTGGCTTGGGGATGCTCATTTTCACACTCAAAGCATCCTCTTTACTCCAGAGGCCACTTTTCCTATGATTTGGGCGGCTAAAACATCTTGTAAGACATTATTTCTCCAAAGGTGTGTCAAAACGACATTTTAATGCTAAAGTTGCAACAATTTGGCACTAAAGTCAAATATTATAAAGTCAAAATTAAGTCAACTAAAGAGTGGGGTGGCATGGCAAGTGGACCCCTCATAAGTTAGTGACTTCATCCATGTGAAAGACGTTAAACTTTGGATATATTTTGGAGGTAGCGAATCATATATGGTTGGTGAGGTGACACCAACCTCACGGACTTGGTGCATGTTTGATTGGATTGGCATTTTGTGTGATGGCGAATAGGTAGAGTGAGGTCGCCTACCTCATGTGAGGTGGTGCCTCCTCTATGATGTCACTTCACTCAAACTCAAGCTTGTCCCTGAAATCACTTACGAACTCAAAGCTCACTACACTCTTCAACTCAAGTGTTAGATGCACCCACTCCTTCTTGTCCTGGCTATAAATAAAGCAGGGTCTCTCTCATTCAGACTAGTTAGAGTTGGATGAAGAGCTGCTGGCTATTGTAATATTGCGATATTCATTCTTTTTTTGAGAATAAAGAAGCTTTGTAGTCTATACTGTGTAGTGCCTTTGTGTGTGGATTACCAACGTAATGCTGCAAATGTGGTGTCTTTTGCTTCTTCTCATTTCTTGCTTCCTTTGTGTACTGCCTTTGAAAGACTTAGTTGAATCAATAGGGGTAGAGATTGACAAGTAAGATTACTTGTTTGTTTATATTCATATCATATATGTTCAAGGATCCAAACTATACATGTTTAAATAAGCTTATTTTCATGTTGTTTTCATCTTATATATATATATATCCAGATCTCACGAGGTGTGTGCAAGATTTGTGATCTAGTTTCAGGTTGCAAAGAACGGAGAAGGCATGGATCTAGATTGACTCCATTCCATCTCCAACAAATTCGAGACACTGTCCCTCGACACTCCATGAAAGGGCTCTCTTGGTTGAATCATTCCAACAACATACTAGGCTTCACTTCTCTTCCTCTTTTCAAATTAACTTCTTGGTTATTGTGCTTGCTTACGAGTGTCTAATTTATTCTAATCAAGATTATATGCTAGATATCATTCACAAGTGTTTTAAAAAGCTAGATTTCATAATTATTCAAAGTTTTATAAGCATTCTAGGTAGATCTAGCTTAGGAAATTTCACTTCTAGCAAGCATGCTAAAGCTTAGTCTTGTTTAAAAGAGTCTTTTCTTCTATCATTTAAAGTTAAAACTTGCATCCAAGTGCACAATCTTATTGGCTGCCCAAAAAGTATGCCAAGATCCCAAGGAAAGCTTGCTTTCCTTGGTTATTTTTTGCATTTTTATCATAAACTTTAACTTAGATTTTTTTTTAGATTTTTTATGTTGTTGTTGTCCAAAGACACTTCCAAAGTGTTTTTGGGCCCACTCTACTAATAATTACTTGCTGGTTTTTAGTAGGTCCATCAAAAATTAGGAGGAAATGTTGCTCGAAAACTGACATTTGGGCCATCCGGAGCATCCTAGGAGTTCCTCCTTCCACAACTTTTTTTCTAAAAGATTTGTAAGCCCTTGGGTCAATTTATATAAGAACCAAGTGGCCTTTCCTAACAGGCATTGTAACCGATCATAATAAAAGTATTTGAGTAGGCTCTTTAGAGACCACTCTCCATCCCCCAAGGGGGATCTATGTCGGAGGCAAATTTCGTGATTTTCCTTGTTTTAAGTTTAGTTTCTTTTTTGTAGATTCATTTACTTTGATCAATACTTTTGCAATATATCTTTATCTGATTCAAAGTAATACAAATACTAACCCCATGACTTCTCGAGTTACCCGAAAGGGGAAAGAGATGCGTGGTAGGACTAATTAGAAAACTCTCGTTTATTTATTTGTTGTGTTCTTTACTTTTCGTACAATTTACACTCCTTGCTCTCTCGATTAGGGTTTTTCAACTTGAAAGAGATTGTTGGGGACTTAATAAACAAGCAAACACATTGCAATTTAAAATCCTTAAAATTTACCAAGGCTTTGTTGTGTATGCTCTACATCGTTGTAGTTTGACCGACCAGTTGGATGCATCAAAAGCAACGAGCGTGGCTAGTTTAAGATAGACTCACATTTAAATTAACCTCCCAAGGCGAAAATCCAATGCCTCGAATTAGTTCGTTGCGGGGAAAGTTCACAAAAGAAGCGGGAACAAGTGGATAGTGACCTTGGGATACCGTCAGGCTACACCCTTGTTTGTGTAGTGTTGGACACATCCCGAAGACTTTGATCCAACCTGTTGTCCGCCGAATGCACACCAGCAACAGAAATCTTTTGAAAGTTGTCTCCTCACTTGAGAAAGTGGGAGAGGTGTGGCCTTGGGGGAAAGCACAGAGCTAGGTACCGTCACCTATTCCTAGCTCCTCTGTTTAGGCTAACTCCTAACGAAGCCAAGGGAGGTAGTCCCTAACAAAGAGTTTCTACGGCTCTTATTTTTTAAGTGTTTTTTGGTGTTGAATGATGCAGATGGGTGTTTGTTTAGGAGTTTTTGATGAGATCACAGTTTTAGATGAAATAAACACAAGATAAAGGGAAATCCACGTTGCGATACAAGATATAAGATTAACAGTATAATAAAGACTTGAAAAAATAAAAGCATCCACAGATAGATAATAAATTCAAGTAGAACTTCAAAAGGACAAATGGCCCAGATTAATTAAAACATGTAAAGTGTAAATAGACCAGTGCCAAATGGAGTAAAAAATTGCATAGTGCTTGGGAATGCTGGAGATACAAGTCTCAGAATAATGTTGGTGAGAATGTTTTGCAATTGTTCTTGGTTTATTTTATTGTAAATTTTAAAGATGATCTTGCTTAAGGTGTCTAGGAAACCTAACCGGAAATACTTTCAGTGGCTCCGTTCGAAGACATGACGGACCTATTTGGAATCACAAGCTAGGTGTTCGGAGAATTTAACCAGCGAGTGTCCAGATTGGGTTGCCTGACGCCCACACTAGGAATTTGCCCACTACTTGAGTATTTATCGAAAACGCCGGTGCGTTGGTTGTGGGTTGAAAGTTTTATTATGTTATCACTTGCAAGATTAACAAATCCGATCACTGTTTTGAGTACGAATCCGACTTTTTAGGGTCGGCAAAGCATACTAGGTGAGGGATAGCAACGAAGTAAATTTTAACGGGAAAGTGAGTTGAAATGATTTTAAATTAGGAGCACACAGTTCAACTCTCCGACAGAGAGCGCTCTTGACTTCGTCTTATGACAAAAGTTCAAGAGACTTTAACTAAACTATATGCTTGATTCAAGGAAATGCAGTGGGAATGCTCTCCGATAGAGAGTGCTCTTGACTTGTGTTATGGCAAGTTCAAGAGACTTTAGTTCTTTTTAAGAGACAATCAGATTGTAAATATGAAATCACGTGATAGCTCAAAAATTGTAAAACAATGATTAAAATGCTAATAATGAACTAAAATAGCAATCACTATTCTAAGCATAAAATGAAACCAATCTAGTGAAGTAAATCTAAGCTAGCAAACCACTCAAAAAAAGGCCACTACAAGACTTCCCCAAATGGGGAAGCTGGGTGTGGGGGATTAAAGACCCCACTCACGAAAATTTTATTAAACTGTTACAATCTTTTGGATTTTCAACCTTTGAAAGAACTTGAAATGTTAAAATGGAAGGAGCCTTAATGGCTTTTAATGGCTTTTACAAAAAAAAAGGATGGGGTGTGTCTTCTTGTTGGGAACTTTTTCTTCAATATTTCCAAGTCTTTAAACTTGTCTTTGGTTGACCTCTTCAGTATCTGCTCAAAATGAACAATGACTCAAACACCCATTATTTGTTAATAAAATCAAAGTAAATCTAGATGCGAACAAAAATGAAATTATTATAAGTGCAAAACTACCCTTTTAAAATGCAAAATTTTTTAGTCTTTTTGAAGTAAAACTAGTTGCAAAACTCTACACGCAAAGTGGGAAAGAGGAAGAGGGTAAAATGGGGCAAAAATGAAGCAAAAAGAGGGCTGAAAAAAGTAAGGAAAAGAGGAAAAAGGGGAAAGCGAACAGCAGTAAAGAGGGCTGCAAAAGAAAGAGAGAGAGGACAAAAAGAGGGCAGCGAAAGAGGGCTGCAAAAAAGAGAGAGAGAGGACAAAAAGAGGGCAGTGAAAGAGGGCAGCAAAAAAGAGAGAGAGAGGACAAAAGGAGGGCAGGGAAAAGAGAAGAGGAGGACAAGCCAAACAAGGCAAGAAAGAAGAAGCCAAAGGGTCGATAAATGGAGCTTAGGGATTCTTGTAGTAACTAGTAACCAAAAGAATGTTTTTATCTTGTGGATGGAACACAAGAGAGAGAGATGCTCCTAGCTTTTTTTTTGTGGCAAAAGATAATGAGCCTTGTAGGTCCTGCAGTCACAAAATGTTAAACTCAAAAATGGTTGTTTGAAGTTTGGGATAGAAGCAGCTGAGCTCGCACCCTTCTACAATTGGTGAAGCCTAATAACACACAAACACTCAATACAAGAAGTTAGATCAAAAAATCATATGCTAGTATGCTAGGAAAATCAAATCCAGATCAACATTTCGTATTACTGACTACTCATGTTCATCAAGATATTAATCTACTTTGCATAAATAACCAAATTGAGACAACAAATGGCTATTCTACTTTGCCAACAATGGCCTTCTTGAGTTGGCAGATTAATTAAACACATACAAGTATTGAAAGAGAAGAGTTAGAGACAATATCACCTCAACCATGAATAATTCACCACAAGCAAAAGCCCATAGACCTCCAAAGTCAAATATCTTTATTAACAATTCCAAAGCAAATGCTGATACAATTTTCTCAGAATAACTCTACCACAAAAGATCCATCCTAAAGAGAGAGAAAAGAACCTCTATATATACAAAAACTCAATCCCCAGGGGGAAATTAATGAACTCAAGAACAACCCGAAGTTAACTGAGTTGAAGAGGAGCTAAATTGAATTGAACCTTTGTTGAAGTGAAGAGGAACTAGAGAGGTAGACGCCACCTCTGCTACCAACTCAAGTCTTAAGGGCCACATCACCAAAAACCTTACCAAACTTGCCACACATGAGCCTCTTCCTCATGCGAATGGTACGGCACATTGGAATTGGTGTGAGCTCCAAGCTTCGATTGACGTCACCATTATAACTTGAAACCACCCACGCAATCCATTACACATCATCAAATCGTCTTCCTTCACTACACATGAGATTTCTTCCATGTGAGTTTGGTGAAGCGAGGAGGTGGGTGATGTAATCACAATGCATGCGCTATCCTCAGAAGGTATAAACCATGGTTTAGATTTCAATCACATAAACCAACTCTTTGAATGGGCTCCACCCATTCATGCTTGTTGATGTATTTGTAACTTCGGAATGTATTCACTTGTATATCTTATGTCTTGTACCCCGATGTTTATTCCGGGAAGTGTCTGTAATGTATTTGGGTCATGTCATGCCCCAATGTTCCTATCGGGAGATTCAATAATGTAAACAAGTCATGTCAAGTCATTATGGGTAACCCTCCTATTGTTCAAGGGTTAAAGACCCCGCAATTCCGGGGCCCTAGGGTTATTAGACTCTCCTAGAGAAGTCAGCCCTAGTGAGTCATTGTCAAGTCGAGAATTGGTAGAAATAGAGAGTGAGCCTCTCTATTTATCACACACTCACTCACACTCAGTTGTAGCGCATAGCTGAGGAAGAAGAAGTTGTTGGGGCTAGAGAGAAAGAGGCTACTGCTGTCGAGATATCATCTTATTGTTTTTGGGGCTTTGCTATTGGTGCTGATTCTATCTCTGAGGAAGTTGCGGGGTTTTCTCCTTTATGGTTTCCCCGAGGAAAATATTTGTTTTCATTGTCTTATGTGTTTGATTGCTGTGCTTGTTATTCTCTAAGTTAAAGATCCTAAGTTAATGCTAGCTTAAATGATAAAAATCTAACATGGTATCAGAGCTAACCTGAGAAGAAGACACTATGTTGGTACGGAAACTAGGGCTTCCTACTTTTTGGATCTCTCTCCACAGATTTTCAGCAAAAGAAGGTTGGGCTGACTCTCCTCCCCAGGGCGCATCTTTCTGTCGAAGCAGAATCTGATTCTGAGCATTTTCAGTTTTTGACCCGACACTACTGGCGAAAATTAGGGCTTTCCACAGAAGTGGAATTTTTGAGTGAGCCCAGGCCTGGATTGATCTCCTCCTCAAAATCAAAGTTTAGAGATCAAGATCAAAGCTTTTGGTTGGACAGAACTCCGAGAAAGTCAAACCCTAATCTACTCCTGAACCAGCACTGCAGAAATTCAGCTCTAGATATAGATCTGACATCTTAACCTGGTAAGATCTAAATCTTTTGTATTTCCATTTGAGGTTCTCAGTTAAGATGTCTCATCATACCAAGCTTGATGAAAAGCTTGAGGGGGCTGATAACTTCCGAGCCTTGAAGTATAGGATCTCTCTGGTCCTGGAAGAAAATGAGTTAGACTCCTACATCAATGAGGAGATTCTAGTTCCAGAGGGAGATGAGGCTAAGGCCTTACACAAGAAGAAGTTGGTTATGGCTAAGAGGATTATTGCTGATTCAATCAAGGATCATCTCATACCACAGATGTCCTCCCTAAAGACACCTAAAGCTATGTTTGATGCCCTAAACAAATTGTTTGAAGGAAAGAACATAAACTGGAAGATGACATTGAGGAACCAGTTGAAGAATGTGAAGATCCAGAATGCGGAGACCATACAGTCATACTTCACAAGGGTCTCCCAGATCAAAGAACAACTGGAAGCAGTAGATGAAGAAGTGGAGAATGCAGAGATTGTGATGACCACCTTGAATGGTCTTCCTAGGACATGGGACTCATTCATTCAAGGGATCTGTGCCAAAAAGAAGCTAGTCAAGTTCAGCAGACTATGGGAAGAATGCTCTCAAGAAGAAGCTCGGATAGCAGCTCGAGAAGAAAAGATGGGAAGTGAAGATCAAGCTCTCACAGTACAATCCAAGAAAACCAAATCTAGCCACCACAGAGGTAAGCACTCTCACCAAAGGAGTAACTTTAGAAATCCTAGAAATATGTATAAGTACATTTGCTATACATGTGATGAAAGAGGACACTTTGCTAGAGATTGTCCTAGAAACAAAAGTAGCTCTCACAAGAAGAAGAGAAACAAGAGAAGACATCATGCTCATGCTGCAGAGGATGATAAACCTTCCACAAAGAGAACCAGACAAGGCAGTGATGATTCTTCAAGTGATGAAGAATATGTTCTGATTTTCGCTCTCACGGCAACTATCACACATGGCAGCAATGATTGGCTTATAGACAATGGTGCTTCCAAACATATGACAGGATTCAAGGAATCCTTTGTGAAACTGTCTGAACATGAATCACCTCACAAGGTGAAACTTGGAGATGACTACCAGTATCCAATAAAAGGTAGTGATGAATCCTCATACAAGCTAGACTTTGGAAAGTCTATCAAGATGAAAGATGTATTGTTTGTACCTGGACTAAAGAAGAACCTCCTCTCCATATCTGCATTGGATGCAAAAGGAATGGGGGTTGCATTTGTAGATGGTCAAGTGCTCATGTGGCCAAAGGGAAAGTCTTTTGATGATGCAGTAGTGATTGGGGAACAAGAAGGAGGACTATACAAATTGAAGGGCCAACCAGAACAAGCTTTGGTTCATGATTCGGTAGAACCAAACGAGCTTTGGCATAGAAGGCTTGCACATGTGCATTACAGAGCACTACCACTTGCAAGCAAAGCTGTTGAAGGTCTCCCAGAAATGCAGACAAAACATGGAGGTGTATGCAAAGGATGTGCGAAAGGGAAGAACACAAAGAAGACATTCCCAAGTAGCGAGAGCAAGGCAAAAGGAATCTTGGAAATCATCCACTCCGATGTATGCGGTCCAGTGTCATTCAGTTCATTAAGCGGGTATGTATATTATGTTTCTTTTGTTGATGATTTTTCTAGAAAGACATGGATATACTTTATGAAGAACAGAGATGAAGTATTCAACAAGTTCAAGGAATTTAAAGGCTTGTTCGAGAACCACACAGAAAAAAAGATCAAGACCTTTCGATCAGATAATGGCGGAGAATTCACATCAAATGAATTCAAAGAGCTATGCAAAGACTCAGGGATTAAGAGGGAGTTATCCACTCCATATAATCCACAACAGAATGGGATTGCAGAAAGAAAGAATAGAACGATCATGGAAGCAGCAAGGGCCATGCTTCATGATCAAGATCTTCCCATGCATCTATGGGTAGAAGTTGCCAGAACAACAGTATATGTACAGAATCGTACTCCACACAGAGTACTCGAGAACAAGACACCTGAAGAAGTCTTCTCCGGCAAGAAACCAGAAGTCAACCATCTCAGAATATTTGGCTGTCCTGTATACATACACATTCCGAAAGAAAGGAGGACGAAGTTAGATCCTTCAGGAAAGAAGGGTATATTTGTGGGATACTTTGAAAGCTCGAAGGCTTACAGAATATACTTCCCAGGATTCAAGAAGATTGACATTAGCAGAGATGTAGCATTTGACGAAGATTCAGCCTACATCAAATCCAGGAAGAGATCGCCTGAAAAACCTGAAGAAACAGAAGCACCCAGAATTCATGATACAACCATGAACGAAGAAATTCAAGAAGAGGATCGAGAATTAGAAGAACCTCAAGAACCTGTGGATCCACCTCAGGAGAAGAATCCTCACAAGAGGAAACCTGCTTGAGTACGTGAAATTATCCAAGGTGCAAAAAGATATGGAGCTTCAGAAGAAACACACAGAGGAAGGAAGAGAACTAGGTCCTGCTCCAGTTATGTAGCCTTGCTATGTGACATTATTGATAAAGAACCTTCCAACTATGAAGAAGCGACAGAAAGGAAAGAATGGAAGGATGCTATGATCGAAGAGTACCAATCGATCATGAAGAATGATGTTTGGGATGTTGTCCCAAGACTAGAAGGGAAGTCCATTGTAACTTCCAAATGGATCTACAAGATCAAGCATGCTGCAGATGGCAGCATAGAAAATATAAAGCAAGATTCGTGGCTCATGGTTTCTCCCAGAAAGAAGGAATAGATTATGAAGAAACTTTTGCACCTGTAGCCAGATACACTTCCATCAGATCAGTACTTGCTCTGGCTGCAGTGATGAAATGGAAGATACACCAGATGGATGTCAAGACTGCTTTCTTGAATGGTGTAGTAGAAGATGAAGTGTATGTGGAGCAGCCACTCGGTTTTGAGACACATGACAGGGAGTTTCATGTGTGTAGATTGAAGAAAGCCCTGTACGGTTTGAAATAGGCACCCAGGACATGGTACGGCATAATTGATGGCTTTCTATCTAGTTTGGGCTTTACCAAGAGTAAAGCAGATTCCAACCTTTACTACAAGGTTGAAGATGGTAACCTAGTGATACTCCTACTGTATGTAGATGATCTGTTTGTAACAGGTATGGATGGGTTGATTGCTGATACGAAGAGGAAGCTTGCTGCCGAGTTTGAAATGAAAGACTTGGGTATGATGCATTATTTTCTAGGGATGGAGGTGTTGCAGAATACGGATGGAATCTTCCTCGGACAAGGGAAGTATGTAGTAGAGATCCTGAAGAGGTTTGGGATGATGGACTGCAAGGCCATGACCACACCTATGGCATCAAACCTGAAGCTATTGAGTGATGCTTCATCAGAAGCAGTTGATGCCACGATGTATCGTCAGATGATTGGGTCCTTGATGTACTTGACGAACACGAGACCAGATATTTGCTTTGCTATGAACACCTTGAGCCAATTCCTGATAGATCCGAGACATGTTCACTTGATTGCTGCAAAGCATATTTTGAGGTATGTGAAGGGTACAGTTGATTATAGGCTCAAGTATGAGGCAAATCAGAAGATTAACCTTGAGGGTTATGTTGATTCAGATTGGGCAGGCAGTGCCATCGATAGGAAGAGCACTTTAGGATGCTGCTTCAGTATGGGATCAGGTGTGATCTCTTGGTTTAGCAGGAAGCAGTCCTGTGTGGCACTGAGTACAGCTGAAGCGAAGTATGTCGCAACTTGTTCAGCTAGTTGCGAGGCAGTGTGGCTGAGAAAGCTACTGTCTGATTTATTTGATCTACAGTTGGATGCTACTTGTATATATTGCGACAACCAGGGTTGTGTGAAGTTGTCAAAGAACCCAGTGTTCCATGACAAGTCGAAGCATATCGAGATCAAGTATCACTATATCAGGGATATGGTGCAGAGAGGAGCAGTGAAGCTCCGGTATATTGCGACGGACGAACATATAGCTGATGTGTTGACGAAGCCATTGGCTAGAGTGAAGTTTGAATACTTCAGGGAGAAGCTTGGTGTTCTCCAGATCGAGGTTCCCTCCAAGGGGAAATGATAAGACCTAGAGCCATTCTGACATGGTGAGAGGATTAGGTTCCTTCCATGGTCAGATGTAAGGGCTGAGCCATTCTGTCATGGTGAGAGGATTTGGTTCCTTCCATGTCAGATGTGAGTGCTGAGCCATTCTGATGTGACTATAGGATTGGTTCCTACATGATTAGATATAAGTGCTGAATGTCATTCTTGGAATGGAGGCACTTGGTCAGTTACCAGGAATACTCAGTCTGGGACTGAGGGCCATTTTGATATGACTGAGGGATGTAGTCTCACATGATTAGATATAAGTGCAGGGCCATTCTGATGTCATTGAGGGATGTGTTCCCACTTTATCAGATATAAGGGCTGTTGCCATTCTCTGGGAGAATGGAGGCACCTGGTCAGTTACTAGGAATCCTCAGTCTAGGACTGAGAGCCCTTCCTATGCGGTGTTTTCGAACATGGTCGGATGTAAGTGCAGAGCCCTTTCGATGCGGTGTTTTCAAACATGGTCGGATGTAAGTGCAGAGCCCTTCTGATGCGGTGTTTTTGAACATTGTCGGATGTAAGTGCAGAGCCCTTCTGATGCGGTGTGTTTGCACATGGTTGGATATAAGTGTTGAGCCATTCTAGCACGATGTGTTTACACATGGTCAGATGTGAGTGCTGGGCCTTTCTAACAAGATGAGGTCAGATGTGAGTGTTGGGCATGCCTTTCTGACAAGATGAGGTTAGATGTAAGAGTTGGGCGGGCCATTCTGACTTAGGGTCAGATATAAGCACTGAAGACCTACATGAAGGGTAGGCCTACAACCAACATGAAAAAGGGCTGGCTTTGTAGAACTTCCTGTGACGAGAAGAATCGAGAGATAGCACCATTCTGAGATAGCACCGATGATGATGATCCAGACTTGATGATGATCTAGATCAAGTGATGATCCAGATGTGGTGATGATCCAGACTTGATGACGATCCAGATCAAGTGACAATCCAGATTTGATGATGATGCAGTGATGATGATCCAGCAGTGATGATTCAGATCTAGTGATGACCCAGATCCCGTGATGAAAAAGACTTGAAGAAGACTTGAAGATGAAGACAACTTGAAGATGAAGATGACGAGATGATCCAGTCAATACAGAGAAGAAGACCAGTGCTGAAAATTGTGTCGAAAGAATACCTTCCTAGTTAAGAGGGAGTGTTGATGTATTTGTAACTTCGGAATGTATTCACTTGTATATCTTATGTCTTGTACCCCGATATTTATTCTGGGAAGTGTCTGTAATGTATTTGGGTCATGTCATGCCCCGATGTTCCTATCGGGAGATTCAATAATGTAAACAAGTCATGTCAAGTCATTGTGGGTAACCCTCCTATTGTTCAAGGGTTAAAGTCCCCGCAGTTCCGGGGCCCTAGGGTTATTAGACTCTCCTAGAGAAGTCGGCCCTAGTGAGTCATTGTCAAGTTGGGAATTAGTATAAATAGAGAGTGAGCCTCTCTATTTATCACACACTCACTCACACTCAGTTGTAGCGCATAGCTGAGGAAGAAGAAGTTGTTGGGGCTAGAGAGAAAGAGACTACTGTTGTTGGGATATCATCTTACTGTTTTTGGGGCTTTTTCTATTGGTGCTGATTCCATCTTTGAGGAAGTTGTGGGGTTTTCTCCTTTATGGTTTCCCCGAGGAAAATCTTTGTGTTCATTGTCTTATGTGTTTGATTGTTGTGCTTGTTATTCTCTAAGTTAAAGATCCTAAGTTAATGCTAGCTTAAATATAAAAATCTAACAATGCTAGCAGAACCTTCACGTTTAGCAAGCGTGAGCCTTTCATGTTGACGTTACCTCCTTTTATACAATTTGCATGCATTAACATACCATGGTTTAAATCACTGGAAATATATGCAATGGTTTAATATTTGCCATTTTATAAATGTGGACGGGTCCACACGCTCCCACTCACGCCCAAACTCACATGCTAGCGTTGGTGCTTTCATATTCATGTCACCTCCTCATGAAGTAATTCGATTTTACCTCTTAAGCCAAAGTTTCAACCTCCACTAAGTTAAAGAGAGTCGTAACTTAATGGGGACCCATATGCCAAGTCACCCCATCATTAAAAAAATTATTTTGACTTTGAATTTTGACTTTTCTAAATTTGGATTGTTGCCGCCTAATTCACACTTTAAGGAACAGGAAAGTCACAACCTGCTATGTGTGTCCTTGGGGGCAAGCGAGAGCTGGGGACCACTGTCACCACAGTCTACCAACTCCTCCGTTTAGGCCAGATCCCAACAGAGCCAAGGGGGGTAGTCCCTACAGGAAAATATTCCTAAGTTTATTAACTATTAGTTAAAGGGATCTTTTATTAAGATTGTGAGGCTAAGACTTTATATTACCTAAGCAATGACAAGCATCATGCAAATGCAAAGATTTCCTTTTAATGACAAGCAGACCTTGAGATAAATGAAGACTAGTGCCTATTAACAAATGGAGTCTAAGGATAAATTACAACTTTACAAATTTACCAATGAAATTGAAATCTAAGTTAATTAACCCACAGTTTAGATGTTATCCCAATCAAAACAGGTTACAATATGGACAAATGAATACTATGAACAATAATGAATGAGCAGTTAAGCAGTATTAACAATATCCATAGTTGTATCAGATGTTATGAACAGATTGAATAAATGGAACAATTATTAAGCTATTACCCAAAAAATGTTGAAACAAAATGAATTAATTGTGTTACACAAGATCTACAGATTACTAAACAATATGATTACTTATTCAAATGAATTAAAGATGCCACCACAAGAGTTTGCGAAATTGAAAAGAAAGTACTTGTAACTGAAAAGTGAAAAGCTTGCAGTGAAATAAAATGTGAAAGTGCTTGCAGTAAAAACCTTGAACAGCAAGGCAAAGATAAATAACAGTGACCTGTGTTTGTAGGACGTTTTGCAATGTCTCTTGTAAATTTTAATAAATTTTATTAGAGTTGAAATCTTTGATTAAGTTTTAGATCCGGTGGTGTGACTACCCCAATCTAGTATTTCTCAAGTCAAAGAAGGAATGCTGGTGCGCTCAACAAAGTGGGAGCAAAGCCCACCCGTAGCTCCCAGGTCAAACCCCAATGCTCCGGTGCTCAACAAGGAGGACGTAGAACGCCTAGAGACCCCCCACGGTCTTTTACCCCAAGTCGCCTCCGAGTCACTGTTTTTAATCAACAGGAAAAACAGCTAGATGGATGCCTATTAAACTAAGACTCCTCTATCCCCTGTCGTATCTCGTGAGTACCCCGAATGGTGATAACCGAGTAGAGGAACAGGGGCTAGTGAAGTTGTTGTTGGTTAATTTTAAGGGTAAATTTTAATCTTGGTGATTAGCATGCAAGGTTAATTTTAAACTATCAACAAGATCAACCAAGCGGTATCCCTTATGGGAGGTGCTGGTACTTGATCTTGGACTGAAAAAATAAAGTGTGAGGGTTTGTAACAGAAAAATGAATGTTGTTCTAATTAAGCTAAGCTAAGCCCCCACTTCTCCTGCTTTTCATACCCCACTTGAAGTCCCTAAAGGGAGATGACAAGTGGATAGAGGATACACCGGATAGGTGGGTTGTATGATTACCCCTTTAACAGAAAATAAAACTTGAAAGGAAAATACGACTAGCTAAAACAGTGTCCTAACCACACAACAATCTGTGACAGAGATGGTGGTCTGTCACAGAGATAGTGGGTAAACAGAAAATAAAACTAGTTATCCTAACCTCACAACAATCTCTGTAACAGAGATGGTGGTCTGTCACAAAGATAGGGTGGGTAAACAGAAAAACTTGCATAAACAGAAATCTAAGCAACTAGTATTCTGCTTCCTACTCTACTTCCTAATCTATTTACATATAGATTACAAGTGCTTATTAAACTTTTGCAGAATACCCCAAGAGAACTTCTCGTTGGGGTTTACAAATATCAGAAAAGAGGAGAGAAAGGTGAGGGTTTGAACCCCTTTTGGAACTGATTGAAGGTTGAGGTATTTCTGGGCCAATTTGGGCAGCACCTCCCCTTCACCTATGTAAAATCTGTCACAAACCAGCAAGCTTTGTTTGCTGGAAATCACAGAAAAACTCAAAGAAATTATCAGAAAAATTAGTCCCAAAAAATCATTAATTTATGGCAAAAATCTGATTGAAGAAATAACAGAAATATGATGTTTAGAGGGCTGAAATGCTACTAAAATATCAGATCTGAAATGTTTGATTAAGATACTAAAGATTTAGGCCCTAGAAAATGGGTTTTTACCACTATACAATGGTAGAAACCCTAGATCTAGAACCCCCAAAGAAAAAATCTGAAAACAAGAAACCCTTAGAGGAGCCCTTCTTAGCTTTGGATCCCTGCAAAACAAATCTATTAGAGCTGCAAAAAGTAAGCAAAGAGATGAGCATAAAGAATAAACCCTACAAAATACTTTGTAGAATCTTACCAATCTACTCACAAATGAAGATAGAAATACTTCTACCTACAAGTCTTGTAGAAAATTTTGAGTTTTACTGCATGCTGGTTTATATGAACATTTTGTGGTTTTCACTTACAGCCGGTTTGGCATAGGCTGTAAGTTACTTAAGAAAAATATACTGAGCAATATAAACACACAGTAAAAATACTAACAGGCTGAAAAACACATTTGGACAGTCACACCATAAATTTTAACTCAGAGATTTTTGGCCAAATAAGCCTTGGAAAAACCCCCACGGGGAAAACCAGTCAAAGAGAGGAGAGAGATTATTATTAGCTTCAGGAAAAATCAGACATTAAATTTACAGTAAAAAATTCCAACTTATCTCAACCCAGATTTTTGACCAGCAGCAGACTGTCTCGATTTCTGTGCATGAACAACACCTCGATTTCTGAGCCAATCGTACAGTATTAAATGCAGGTCGTACACTCGATTTATGACCTCGATTTCTGTGCAAAACCGTACAACATTTAATGCAGGGCCGTACCCTCGTTTTCTGTGCTGTCCATACCCTCGTTTTCTGTGCTGAATTAATGCCGTCTGTACAGCAATTAATGCAGGCCGTACAGACTTAAATCTCCTCGATTTCTGTGCAGGAAAATAAATGCAGGTCGTACAACATTAAAGGCAGCCGTACTTCTCCTTGATTTCTGTGCAAATAAATGCAGTCGTACAGCATTAAACAGGCCGTACTCTCCTCTCGGTTTCTGTGCCTAAATTCAATGCTCCTGTACTCCTCGATTTCTGTGCATAAATTTTCTTGGGAAATGTGCCAAAACCCTAGCTCGTCCTCCTTCTCTCTCAGCTCTTCTTCCTTCTCCTGAAAAATAAAAAAGTGAAGTCTCTTTGCCTTCCTCAGCCTTTTTGTCTAAACCCTAAGTGGGTATCTAATCCAACGGTGGAAAAAGATCCAATCCAATGGATGAGATTCAATGAGAGTAAAAATCCCTTTTATTTAAATCACTTTAAATAAAATTACTCACCCACTTAAATTTATCAAAAAGTGACTTTAAGTTTATAAAGTCTCATTAAGTGACATTTAATGTGAGGGTCACCTTTTTCCCTCTTCTAAGTGACTTAGGCAATAAAGTCACCTAGGGAACATCTTCCTAGGTACAAAAACTAACACTCCCTCTTACCGAGCAAGGTGTTCTGCACCACTCCCAACTTGTCTCTGAAGAAGACAAACTTTCCCCTCCCCAAAGACTTCGTCAGAATGTCTGCTACCTGCTCATCAGTGGATATATACTGAAGCTCAACTGCCCCTCTCTGAACGTAGTCACGGATGAAATGGTATCTGATCTCAATGTGCTTTGACCTGTCATGGAACACTGGATTCTCAGAGAGCTGAATGCAACTCTGATTGTCACAGTAGATCACTGTAGGCCTAAGCTGCTGATCAGATAAATCTACCAATAACTTGCGAAGCCACAGTGCTTCACAAGTAGCCTGACTGGCTGCCATATACTCAGCCTCAGCAGAACTCAATGCAACGGACTTCTGTTTTCGACTGAACCACGACACTGCTGCCGAGCCCAAACTGAAACAACAACTGGAAGTGCTCTTCCGATCCCGCACACAACCTGCCCAGTCTGAATCTGTGAACCCAACCAAGCTGACTCCACCCGAACCCCTGTAGTCCAGACCATAATCCACTGTACCTGCAAGATATCTCAATATGTGCTTTGCGGCAGTCCAGTGCACACTCCTAGGCTCAACCATGAACTGACTAAGAGTGTTCACCGCAAAACACAAGTCTGGCCTGGTGTTGACCAGATACATCAAAGACCCAATGAGCTGACGATATATAGTGGGATCCACCAACTTACCCTCAGAAGCATGAAGTTGCTTCCACTTGGTGATCATAGGTGTACACATCGGCCTGCAGTCCTCCATTCGAAATCTCCTCAGAATATCAGCTGCATACTTCCCTTGTCCAAGGAAAATATGCCCAGGCTCTTGCCAAACCTCCATCCCCAAATAGTAATGCATCAGTCCAATATCGGTCATCTCGTACTCCGATGCTAGATCTCTCTTGCAATGTGCAATGAGATGCTCAGCACCTGTGATAAAAAGATCATCAACATACAGCAGAAGAATGAGCGGATCTCCCCCAACCACAATGAAGTAAAGGTTGGGATCAGCCTCACTCTTCTGAAATCCCATCGATGTCAGATAAGCATCAATCCTGGAGTACCAAGCTCTAGGAGCTTGCTTTAGTCCGTACAAGGCTTTCTTCAGCCTGCACACATGAGAATCTCTTCCATGGATCTCAAATCCCTGTGGCTGCTCTAAGTATACCTCCTCCTGCAGAAGACCATTGAGAAATGCAGTCTTCACATCCATCTGGTGGATCTTCCAACCCATCTCTGCTGCTATAGATATCACTGCCCTGATAGAAGAATACCGAGCAACTGGAGCAAAAGTCTCATCATAGTCAACTCCCTCAACCTGTGAGAACCCCCACGCCACAAATCGAGCCTTGTACTTCTCCACACTGCCATCCGCAGCATGCTTTATCTTGTAAAGCCATCTAGAAGTCACAACTGACTTCCCCTCAGGTCTCGGCACTATCTCCCAAGCATCATTCTTCATGATGGAATGGTACTCTTCCATCATGGCATCTCTTTATACCAGATGCTGGGAAGCCTCCTCAAATGTGGATGGCTCAGAGTCACGAAGGCATGCAACAAGAGCCATATTACCCCTGTCAGGCACCACACCAGGCCTTTCTGGCTCCACTACTGACCTGATCCTCTCCTGGGGCCTACCAAATGCCTCAGCTTCCTTCAAGGTCTCTTGAAGCCACTTAGGCTTCCTCTTCCTTGAAGGCTGCTCTTCCTCATCTGAGGAAGTCCCTGTATCTGAAGGTCCAATACCCCGAGGACCAGTAACTGATGAACCTGTGCCTGACGATCTTGTAATCTGAGGACTCAAACCTGAACCTGTCCCTGAACCTGTCCCTGAAGTGCTAGCCACCTGAATCACTGAACCTGTCGACATTGTGCCTGTACCCTGTGATCCAGTCCCTCCAGAAACCTGTGGACCTGTAAGCTGCATCGAAGAAGCCTGTACCAACTGAGGTGTGGGAGCTGGTGTCTCCCCTTGCTCTAACTCTCTAGACTTCCTGAAGGCTCTCTCCTCATCAAACTTTACTTCCCGACGGACAACAACTTTCCGCAAGCTAGGTAAGTAAAGCCGATAGGCCTTCGAAGTCTCATCATATCCCACAAAGATGCCTCTCTCTGCGGTGGGATCAAGCTTCGTCCTCTTCTCAGAAATGAAGATAGAAATACTTCTACCTACAAGTCTCTCCACAAAATACTTCGTGGAGAGCTTCTAAGCTAAACACATGCAACAATAATTGAAAAATTTACAAGGTTACCTCACTAATCCAAGCATGAAATGAGAAGACCCACACCAACAGTATGCCTCCAAAGCTTTCTTCTATTATAACCCAACTAGGGCAAGATTCAATACAACAATAGCAAAAGGCTTGGGCCAAATGCTTGAGAGAATATGAGAGGAGAATAGGGAGAGATTTCAGCAGCATAACAATAGCATGAGAGAAGTTATGAAATGAGGGAGTGAGACCCTCATTATATAGTTGAGGAGTAACCTCAACCCCTTGAAGATCAACGGCCAAGATTAGATCTAGATCTAGATTAGATCTCTACCACTAGATCTAGGGTATTTGACTTTGTATCACTCTCAACCAATCAAATGACTTAGGCACCTTCTTAATCCATGGCTTGAGTGCTTGATCCATGCCTTAATGATTTTACACCCTTAGATCTAGGGTTTTTGACCAAAGCGCCCCCCTTGGATTGCTTTTGTGGGCCCAAGAGCTAGGCGGCGCCCTCCTCCAAGTTTGACGCCCTCCTCTAAATGTGGCGCCCTTCTAATTTCATGTGGCGCCCTTCTAATTTCATGTGACGCCCTTCTAATATGGTAGCGCCCTCCTTATCCATTAGCGCCTCCTCTATTGTATAGCGCCTTCTTTGGAGGAGCTTCTAACATTAGCGCCCACCTTAGTGAGGGTTTTAAACCACTCTAAACATGTGACGCCCTTCTAATATGGTAGCGCCTCCTCTTTAAAAGGGTGTGGACCATGCCTAAATCATGTTGCCCTCTAGGCTTAGACTTTGGCCCATTGCTCCCAAATAAACTTTTAACCTTTAGACTTAGGCTAAAAATTTTAATTCACCTTAGATTTAATTTTTCAATTTAATTTTTAAATTTTTCCAATTTTGACTTAGGAAAAATTAAAAATAAACTTGAAAAAATCATATCTTGGCCATGGCGGGGGGGTGGAAAAATTTGAAATAAG
>LPNX010732490.1:1147439-1194020 GCA_001517045.1 Pseudotsuga menziesii | reverse complement strand
CTCGATGAGGGGACTTCCCTAACAACCAGTTCCATGGTGTGGCATCCATATCATATGACCCATACTAGCACATAGAATTACATTAATTTTCCCACGCAGGGGAGCGAACATTTTGTTTTACAAAGGGGCAATTGCCTTGCAAAAGTGAAAAATCCTTAGATTTTTCCAAGGTACAATTTGTACAATTATGTACATCTTCATGTACATGAAGTTGCCACCTAGTCGAAATAGGTGGGCAACATGGATTTTAGTGCATTTTATCCAATTTTAGCATTTAAATGCTACTATGATGCATTTTTAGCCAAATACTGCCTCACGGGTGCTTCGACTGCCCGAATGATGGTGAAAGTGGCCCCTGGGGTAAAGATGTTGCTCCGGGCTTGAAAATGAGCCCAACCACGCCAAAAACGGACTCCGGATCATTCATTTATTACATTTTGAAGTTTCTCATTTAAACCATTAAAAAATGGCTTAAAAAACGGAGAAAATTATTTTTTCTCGGAAATAAATGAAACTCTAGGGGGACCTAGTACATGTTCATACGACTCAATCGGAATGCCTAGCATGACAAAAAACACTGACACGAAGGCTCTAATAACCTCACAAGGCCGAAACATCAAGACAACTACCCCAGCCTTGGAGGAGCGAGTGAAAAACTCAGAAATTATTGGTCGTTTGTTCAACAACCAATAATAACCAAGGGAAAAAACACTTTGGGCTAGTCAGCTTGATGCCCAAGTCCGGGAAGCCGAGCCTTTTATAAAAATTTAAATGCCAGGACATTTTTTACAATTTCTCCAAGGGGGTATGAACATGTATTTTACAAAAAAAAGTTTAGCCAAAAACTGGCTAACTCTGGAGCACACTGAACTTCTAAACTCTGATCTTGAACAAGTGTACTTGTTCAATACTTTGGCGGCTCACTGAAAAATCCACTAAGTGCAAAATTAGTGGATAACACAACCCACATATTCTTTGCGTGGAATCGCATCGGATAAGGGTTTTGGATACACTCCTCGTACCGTTAGGTATATTTGGAGTTCCCTTCCCCCTAAATCTAATCCAATCATCTTCACATGCTAAAGTAAAATTACCAAGAGCACTTGCATAACAAACATTTCAGCACTATCAGCGTTCTTACTTTCATTGGTGACTCCATTTAAGGCACTGGTCTGTTTTTTAATCTCTATTGTGTGTCTTAATTCTGGTGTCGATTTGTTCTAATAATTGTGTTACCAAAGTATTGATCTTATATGCTGCTGTGCTTTTTATTCACTTTTATTTCAAGTCTATTTGCAAGCATCTTGGTACATTTTTTATAAACTCCTAAATATTTCACTCATCCACAAACACACTAAAGCCTTAACAACCTTAGAAATTAATAGGGTCTATCCCCCTTGGCTTCGATTAGGAGTTGGCCTAAATGAAGGAGTCAAGAGCAAGGTGATAGCCTTGACTTGAGACTTGCCCCCAAGGATGCACTTAGTGGCTTGAAGATTTCTACCACGGCAACCTAACCCCCTAGGTGCATGAAAGGCGGCAACACCCCTCAATAATCCAGCTGCTCAATAATGATATGAATCATCCAAGCACTGATATCCTCTGATAATGCATTGTCTCAAGTGTAAGGACTAGGCTCATGACTGCGGTCTGCTTTGGCAAAGTGATAGGCTGGTCCCCAGCTACAAAATATGTGATAACATGTCCATCCCACTCCATATACCAGATTTGTGAGATTGCATGTTTCCGCTCGACCTCAACCCGCACCATGCCCCTGATTGGTTGGCTGATTTCCTAATGACTTATGAGGAGCTCCTATTGCAAACCCTAGGAAAAACAATACCAAACTATTAGAGGATCATTGCTAGGAGGTCCTAGAGCTTGGCTCTCTTCGCAGGGAGTACCACTCTTCAAGTGTGCCTGTGCATCCAGTTCACCATTTAGAGCCCCCTTTCTTCCCACAGCCTTGAATGTTAAGAGAATGCCCCTCTCAAATTACACAACTTGGGCTCCTTGGTTTAGGGTACTCTCCTGATGAACTTTTTAGATAGTGCATCGACCCCTTTATGGTGATTTATAAGTCGACTTAGGAGACTTCTTCTCTCTCTCCTCATCCACCATTGGCCTATAGCTCCAACATGGCTTGACATCCTTTCTACTCCTGATGATTTTGTTTATTTTTTCACTCATTTTGCACTCCTTTAAGCTCTTTTTCTATATATGATAGAGTTGCAATAGGTGCTTCTTTTGCAAGACTACTATGTACTGAAACTAATATACATTTTAGTCCCATTGATCTACTTATTGTTGTCATTGTTCGACATTAATAATATTATCTTAGCTTATTGTTTATGATACCAAACTCCTTAGTTGTTCCTCCACATGCTTCAATGCACAATGCTTCCTCACAACATTCACGATCTCTGCTGAGTTTTGTACACTCTTGTAACGAGAGTAAAATGTACAGCTTGAGCAATAACCTAGTGTCTTTATGCTTTCAGGGTTGGAGTTTAGGATTGTTGCACTAGTTTATTGCTATGTCTCCATATACACATATTCGTTCTTAGTATTAATGATTATGCTTGAGCTCCTAAATTTATGATTGCACATTGTTTGACTGTTTCTATCATTTCTAATTGTTACTCTGCAAACTCGCTGGTTCATTGCATTCCTGTTGACTGTGTGCATGCTCGCTGGTTTCCCGTCATGCACCTAATCCTCACGCCTTTACTATAATGCACCTAATGCTCGCTTCAACACTTTGTTTTTCTTTTCTTTGCTTCCACTGAGCAACTGTTGTTCAAAACAGTTCCCTTGTCACACTGTTCTTATCACAAATAGTCAGGTTCCCTAGCTTCAACACGGCCAAAACTGGGCAGCTCAACCATTTTGCCACAGATTGAAGAGTAGAACACGTACAGGGTGTTCAGTTCCCTCCGCCACCCCACTGATCCTGAATCCTGATCAAGTATAGCTTTTCGTCAAAGGCTATAATTTCGGCAAAAACAAGGCAGGAACAACAAAGTAATGTATTAAGTAATCTGGCAGTTTGATGTTTTTCCTTCAATTTTGATTTCATATACACTAAATTGTTATATGAGTATACTACTGAAAAGCATCAATGGAATGGTTATATCTTTCAAAATTCTGATATTTGGTTCTTTCATTGGTTTTATCAGCAATGGGAATCATATTTTCCTCCAGTTTACATCTAATGTGTTTTGACAGTGTTGATTACATTTGGTTTCTCTGTTACAGGTTCATCAACAACGGCTCAGTGAAAATGAATCACGCAAATATTTCCAACAACTTATTGATGCTGTTGATTATTGTCATAGTAAGGGTGTTTACCATAGGGATTTAAAGGTACTTTTGTAGTGTCATACTGCTAATGATATTGTCTAGCATTGCATATTTATTAACTGTGTAGTCATTGCTCATGAGATGTTATGACCAAAATTATACTCTATCTTGCAGCCTGAAAATCTTCTCCTAGATTCTCAGGGAAACTTGAAAATCTCAGATTTTGGATTAAGTGCCTTACCACAGCAATTAAGGGTAATTAATTTGTTCCATTGTGGGCTGTTAGCTAAACTGACAATTTAGTTATTTTGAGGTATATAAGAATGGGTGTTTGGGGCAAACTCTGACTTGTGCTCACACCAACATATGCAGGAAGATGGACTCTTGCACACTACCTGTGGAACACCAAATTATGTGGCACCTGAGGTAGTATTTTTTCCCTCCTAGGGGTTTGCTATGCTGCGGAAATATCTTCTTGTGAAAGGATTATCTGTGTTCTGCAGTGAACATGGGTTTGTGTTATAATGCAAGCTGATAGATAAATTTGAATTTGTTTATTACATTTTGCTTCGAAGTATGTTTATTTTTATAATTTTTATTAGACTGCAGTAAAATTGGGGTTTATAATTTGTATTAGACTGCAGTAAACTTGAGTTTTTGTTCCTAATTTGAAAGTGTTTGCTGTGTTCCATTTTGTGAAGCAAGTTGATTAGTATTTTCTACATCAAATTTTATGGAACTGTAGTCATCATACTGATTTGCAAGCAGTTATTATGAATGGAACTATGAGACATACATATTATGCTATTTTTTCTTGGATAATCAATTTTACTAATTGGTGATGACCATGCAATGATGCATGCATGCGTGTTGTTTCCTTGCACACCTGCTATCAATAAAAATAATGATAGGATGTGTTGCTGCCTAATTCACACCTCAGGTCACGTGGCGGAAATCTTCAAGCCACTGGGTGTGACCTTGGGGGCAAGCTCTAGCCAAGTGCTGTCACCTGATACTCAGCTCCTCTGTCTGGGCCAACTCCTAGCGAAGCCAAGGGGGTGGTCCCTAATAAAAAGAATCTATGTTCTTTATTCTAAAACAAAAGAAATGAATCTAGGATTTAAACGTGGAATGGATTAAAGCCTTAACAATGACTTATTGCAAATGAATTATAATAATAGCAACATTGATAATTCAAACACCATTCATGACAATATGCGGAAATTGATTTAACCATAAAAATGCGGAAGACCAGTGCCAACGAATATGGAGTGCTTGTGTATAAGGGTTGCTACTGTAGTCTCAGTAAAAGTATTGCAGTGTCTTGTTGGTAAATTTTAAGATTTATTAGATGAGTTGATTAAGGAGTAGGTTGATTTGGTTTGGCCCAACAAGTTAAGTTCCCTTGAACTGAGCGCTAAAGTAGTAATACCAAGTGTACAACGGGGCGAGGCATAGCCTGCTTGGAGTAACCCCCTGACTTTGTGGTAGTCATCCTATGCGACCTCCCAAATTCTCTAGAAAGTAACTTGTATGGATTTCCTTATTAAATCTAGTCACTCTTATCCCTTTTTTGTTACTGTTGTCGACTAAGTCATACTTAGTTGGACTTCAAGTGAGTTGACATAGTTTGAACAAGGATGCTTGTTCATGATCAGAGTTCAGGAGTTCATCAGGCCTTCTAGGCCCTTTTATTTTTTGTACCACATGTTCACACCCCCTTGGGGAAATTGTAATAAATGTGCTAGCATGAGAGATATATGTAAAAGACTCGGGTTCCTAGGACTTAGACATCAATTCGACTAGCCTAGAGTGTTTTTTCCCTTGTTAATTATTGGTTGTTGAACAAATGACTAATAATTTTCGAGTTTTTCACTCATGCCTCCAAAGTTGGGGTAGTTGTCTTGGTGTTTAGGCCTTAGGAGGTTATTAGAGCTCAAGTGTCAATGTATATGAGCATGCTAGGCATCAATATTGAGTCGTATAGACATGTGCTAGGTCCCCCTAAGTTTTTTTTTTAAAATTCCGAGAAAATATTTTTTCCCGCAAAATTAGGCCATTTTTTAATGGTTTAAATGAGAAATTTCAAATTGTAATAAAATTATGGTTTGGAGGAGGAATTTGGCGTGGGGATGCTCGTTTTCACACTTAGAGCGTCCTCTTTATCCTACGATCCACTTTTCTATGTTTTGGGCGACCAAATCATCCCGTAAAACATTTTTTCTTAAAGAGGAGACAAAGGGGTAAAAAAATGCGACAAAATGACAAAGTCCAAAGCCATGTGGGGACATGTTTTGAAAGTCAACAAAGGTGGCTTTTGTCTTTTATGATGAAGCAACTTAGGCTAAAATCAAAGGCGTCCTAAGTTGAAGTTCATACAATTGGTTTTGTAAATTTTCTTAAAGGTGGCGATGATATCATTGCACCGAGAGAAGCAAGGTGCTCTCAGCCAAGTATGGGGGAGATCCTGTCACGTTAGTCACATTATGCTAGACGACATAAAAAAACATTATGTTAACGAACATAAGTAAAAAAAAAAATCATGTGGCCTAATTTATCAAATAATAAAATCCCAATAATAAAACTAAATGAAAAGTAATTAAAAGATCCATGTTAAACCCGAATTTACCAAACACTAAAGGGATCAAAATGTTTGAGGTGTAATTTTTTTATGAACATTTAAAAATTTAAGATAAAAATAACTTACACGTAAAGAAATTGGATCCCTCTCGGTGCTTTCTTGATCCAGGTTTGAGATGGATCTATGCTGGTATATGAGGAGTGCGCCCACCTTCACCCCATCATCGCATGGGTGGTATGTGACATGAAAAATCAAAACATGACCATGGCGAATGTTCCAAGGTGAAGGCGAGTCATGTGGAGGTCAGAGCGACTTGTTGGGGGACAAAACAACAATGGATGATGGCGAATCTTTTTGGTGGCGCATATCTCATCCAAGAGGGGTCACATGCCTTCATGGTGGCGCATACTTGTGAATTTTTGTCACTAATTAAAGGGAGGGCGCATATCTCTTGGAGATGTGGCACCCAAGCTCCCTCAAATCACTCACCTTATCCATAGCTAATTCAACGAGTATCCCTTCTATCACTTAGCTCACTCGACTTCACTCTCACTTGTGGATGTGCCCTCCCCTCTCTTGCTCTGGCTCTAAAATAAAGCAATTGCTTCTCATCCAATCTAGTTAGAGTTTGACGAGAGCTGGCTTGCCATTGTAATACTGTGATATTATTTTTCATTGTTGGAATAAAGAAGCCTCAGAGGCTAAATTGTGTAGTGCTACTATGTGTGGATGAGAACTGTCATGTTGCTAATGAGACAATCTTGCTTGTTTCAAGTTTTACTTTCTCTTTCATAGATCTGGCCTTGAAGGATTTCTCCAAATCAATAGGAATAGAGGTTTGTAAGGAAGATTACTTACTTGTTTCTATTTTAGTATGTGTGTTTAAACTTAAAGATATAAAAATTTACATGTTTAATAAGATTATTTGCATGTTATTTTTATCTTTTTACATATGTATATCCAAATCTCTTGAGGTGTTTTGCAAGATTGTGATATATTTTTCAGGTTACCAAGCTTGGAGAAGGATTTGATCAAGTTTGATTCCACTCCATTTTCAATAAATTCCAAGACAAGTTTTGTTCTATTTCTCCACGAAAAGGCCTTTGGGTTGATCTTTCTGGAAACAAGTTTTGTTCTACTTCTCTTCCTCTCTTTTAAATCAAATACTTCTTGGTTACCAATCTAGGTTATACTCTCAAGATCTCATTTTTAAAAAGTTAATTTCGTTCATCGATTTAGATTATAAGTTAGTTTCGCTTAGATCTAAAGAGCTCTGTTATCACATATATAGTAGCTGGGCTGCCATATTCTATTTTTCAGATTCAGTACATTTTTCAGCCAGATCTTCTACATACGAGATGCTGAGATGAGCAGTTTTGATGGATCATTATGTTATCAGTGGACTATAGTACTCTCCCATGCCAGGACTGAGTCTCAGGACACTCAGATTCGAGGACTGATGTGGTCATTTAGTCATTTGTAGAGCAGTTAGTGATGCCTAGTTTTGTATCAGTATTTTCTCATTGGACAGATGATGGTTCAGATGGATTATTTGCATGGTTATGACTCAACTTATATTATATTGTGTTATGGTTATCATTGCTCTTATACTCATTTTTGTGACATGTATTAGCATTTAGTGTCATGATCTGGCGGTCATATAAATATGTGGACTTGGATGTATCTGTATTATGTATTGATGTCCCTACTCAGACTTGGAAGCTCTTGATCTATACTCATTGGTTTTACCCTCCTTAGGGAGAATAGAGGTAGTCATTCCCACCGTACTCTGACTTGCTAGTGTTGGCTTCATTGTTCATTGTCTCCACCCATCCATTTTCTTCCAGTTTTGTTTTAACCCGACTTACTACTTGACTTGTGGCGTGGAGGACCTTTCCCTCTAGAACCTTTGTTGGACAAACCTCCCTGTTTATATTGTGTCTCGGCTCTGAGTTGGTGACAGAACTTGCCTTTGGTAAGTTGGATTATATGCCTAAATCATTCTGGTCGGTTGTCCCGATGTTTGGCACTGTGCAGAACTCCCCCTGGTCCCTTGAGATGTTGGCTAAAATTGAAAGCTCATGTACTAGTTGTACTGGAAATATTTATATATGCGCCCATGGAAATTGTAAACTCTAGAATGTGTTTCTTAACATATGTGAGTAAAGGGCAAGAGCAATGAAATGCTAAAATACCCCGCGAAGGGTATAAGAAAAGGTCCCAAAAGCAATGTTTAAATATATGTTATATCCGAATATTGTTGACCTTATAAATTTGAATATGTCCTTGATGAAAGCTGCAATTAGCTGTGCTTTTAAGCGCTGGTGAAGTCCCAAAGGGTCATATAGGCCAAAACGGCCCTGGAAATAAAATTGATGATCCTAATGAACCTGGATCAAACTTGATGTAGACATGATGCCTAAGTTGAATAAGCACTCTCTGAACAACTCAACCATTTGTGAGGCATTGCCATTCCTTGTGTTGTTGTTTGTCCGACATATGGTTATAGTGAGTATTCCCTTTCCATATCCGAAGTGTCACAATGTTGAATTGGTAGTCATCCTTTGTCCTAACCCTGTAAATTTTAGCCTTCAGCGTTCACTAGCAAATTGACTACAACTATGAAGTGAGTATAGTCCTGAAAGTCTAGTTTGAGTAATAATAAATAAAACCCTATATATGTATTTGGTTGATGTATCGTCAGTGAGGTGACTGCTACTTGTTATGATTGTTAGTTAAATGATTTGTAGAGCATGTCTTAGCCTTGTAACACTTGCAGCAGATGGATGACAGTCTGAGTTATATTGGTATCTGGTCATTTATAGGTGATTATATTGTCTATTGGATATTGTTGATGATCAGGCAGAGACCTGGAAAGGGTATGTGTATACACCCTAGATGGATTTGGACTCTCTGAGTCTAGTGAGATAGCTTATTTTCAGTTTCGGGCACTTGCAGAGATGGTCAGGCTCATTTTACCCTTGTGATGCAGTTTTGCTTCACAGGATGATGTGTCTAAGCAGGGAGATGTTTTTATTGGATCTCCTAGGGCGCTGTATGGGGCATAAGGGGTGCAACCACTTGATTGTACCATAGTACCCCCATCCCAGAGAGTTTGGTGGGCTCAGTTGGACAACGCAGGTGCCCTAGGAGGATGTTTTGGCAGGTTCACATTTCCCAAGGCAGATTAAAAATTGATTAAATGGCTATTGAAGAAATCAATTTGGGTTACTGAGACAAGGAAATGACATGGGATGAGTCATGATGATGAGTGTGATGTCCTTCGCACCTTCTCTAGCAGTTGCAGCACTTGATTGGGCCCACACCTATAATTTGGGCATTTTTATATTATTTTCTGAAGCTTTTGGGAGGCTCACGATTTCCTCAAGGAGGCACAAAGTCAAAAATTAAAATATTATATTGTTATATTGTGCCATGGGGACACCCAGAGGGAGTTAGTTAACACTCCATGGACCCACCATGTGCGTCATTTATTTCTTGTTGAGTGGGGTACCCTCTTTTTGGGTGATCTAGTCCACTTTGATACTTTATGGTTATATTGATCCATGTATTGTATGTTGAGCTCATCTCAACCATTGACTAGAACATCTATATCTTTTAATCTTAGCCACTCGTTTTGAAAGTGGTTAGGATTTTGGTTCTCTCGTTCCTATTTAAAGGAGAGAGCTTCTCATTTGTAAGGGGTCTTTGGCTCTTGGATCTGATTAATAGAAAAACTTTCTTGTGGATATTTTTTGGATCTACTTTGCATCTAGTGTTCTTAGATGGTGATTGGAAAGTCTTTTGCTTCCTAGCATTTGGGAAATTTGTGTGAGATATATATTTTTTCGGGATCATTGTCTTGTCTACAGGAGGGCGACTTCATCTTGGGCGTTTTTGCAGGGGATCCTCAACTTGCTTGGATTGGCTTCGTCTTGTATCAGGGGTTTTCATTAGCTTCATTGAGATCTATGATTACATCTTGTTACTTTTCTGTAGATCTTGTTTTTCTTTCATGATACGACAAATCTGATATTGTTGACGTTTGCTTGTGCAGGAGAGAGGGTAGGTTGGGTTGAGAGCATAACTGGAAGGTAATGGATGGGTGGAGACAATGAATAATGAAACCAACACTAGCAAGCCAAAGTATGGCGAGAATGACTACCTCTATTCTCCCTAAGGAGGGTAAAACCAATGAGTATAGATTAAGAACTTCCAAGTCTGAGTAGGGACATCAATACATAATATCAATACATCCAAGTCCACATATTTATATGACCGCCAGATCATGACACTAAATGCTAATATATGTCACACGAATGACTATAAGAGCAAATGATAACCATAACACAAGATGATATAAGTTGAGTCATAAACATGTAAATAATCCATCTGAACCAACATCAATCCAATGAGAAAACACTGATACAACTCTTGGCACCAATAACTGTTCTGTAAATAGATAAAATGACTACACCAATCTCCAAATCTGAGTGTCCTGAGACTCAGTCATGGCATGGGATAGTACTATAGTCCATCAATCAAATCATGATCCATCATAGATGCTCATCTCAACATCTCATATGTAGGGGAATTGGTTGAAAAATGTACTGAAATCTGAAGAATGGAATATGGTAGCCCAACTATTATATATGTGATAACAGTGGCATTTGCTTCAACAGTGAGACCTTCGTCTCCACTCACAACCACTTATGACACCCTCCCGGCCTCTTAGATTGCTGGCGCCTGCTCTTCCTGGCCTTGTCTCCTCAGAGGAAGACATCCTTTGCGCTAGGCCTTTTTGATGCTTTTAGGAGGGCGTTGATGGATTTTACAACATTCTAGGGGTTAGATGGGGTATAACGCCCTCCCTCCAGCTCACTCTAGCCTTTCGTTCAGAGTGGTTCACTTATTTGAGCGAGTTTTGGCACCTGGGGGTACAAATACCCTTGGTAGCCTACCATAGGCCATATTTTATTATTATTTTCTTTTAATTTTCAGTTGACATTTTATAATTTCAAGTTGACTTATTTTAAGGCATGTAGGCTTGGATATTTCGTAAAAAGTGAGTGTGAGATCATATAAATAGATCTCTGCACTTTCGTTTTAAAGACAAAACTCATGGAATAATACACTATGCACTTGTTTTACCCCTGCTTGAGGAAATTTGATAAACAATCACAAAATCTCATATAGGACTTTTATCAAACACTTGAATGCAAATCTGATTTATAACTTGTCTGAACTTAAAAATTCATGAGATGAATTTATCTGAAAGTTTTAAGTATAAACACCAATGCATTCAACTTCAAACTGAATGAAAATGTGATAACACAAAAATTTAGGGCCAAGCCCAAGGCAAAACCTCACTAGAGGAAAATCCAGAGAAAGAATTTTATTTATGAGAGAAATTAGAAATTCAACAACTCAGAATTTCTATAGCACCAAAATAATTTAAGAAACCCTTATCTGAAAAACTGCAGTGAAAAACGTGCCAGAATACTCACAGCCAACCCACACATGCGAATTTTACAGTAGATTTCTCGAAATTCATGGCAAGTACAAGCTGTACAGATTCTGCCAGCATTAATTACATAAATTTATGTCTCGTAATTCATGCTTGCCAATCTGCCTCGATTTCCGTGCATGTACTGTCGGCAATAATGGTTGCATGGTCCAATGAATTTCAAATGTCTTGGGAATCGTGCCTTCAGATTGATGATCAGAGTCTCTCTCATAAATCAAAATTTCCTTCTTGAAATTTATTTCTTTTTCCCTCTCTCTTGTCTTCTTCTTCTTTTGATGTGATGTCTCTCTTTTCCCTAGACATTCTTTTATACATTATCTCACCCAAAACTACCCTAACTAACTCAACCAACTTAATCAAAGGATGAGATTAGCTTTATTTGAGGGCTCTCATTTAATGCACATATTCACTTTATTAAATACATTAAATGCACTTTTTGGGTCCCACAACTTAAATTCACTTTAAGTTTATAAAGTACAAAGTCACTTTAATAATATAAAAAAGCACACTTTACATTGAAAAGCTCACTAGGAAAATACAACTTATGCCCCCCCCATGTGACATCAAAATCATGGGGAAGGACCAACTGAGTTATAAAAACTAACACTCCCTCTTAACGAGGGAGGTCCTTCCGAAAATGCCTGTATCTCCACCACCTAGGTCTCTGTCCTCTGAAAAAGCTCCCTCTTGCTCTGGAATGTGACCTGGAGATCCATGTCGAAAAACAACTATAATCTGAGAATTGTCCTGCCTCTTCTCACAACCTTCATACTGGCCGAGTCTCTTGCCAGTATAGCTCTCCTCATCTGAAGGTATCATCTGTGCGTCTGTTGCCTCATCTTCAGATAACCATCCACCTGACTCTGAACACATCACTTCTCCTTGCAGAAAATAAAGTCTCTCTTCTATTCCCAAGTAAAATTGTGGTACCAACTGGGTTCTCTACTTGATATAGAAACATTTGTCCTGACTTGACAAATAATCCATACCCATCATCCTCTAATGATGACATAGAAAGTCTTCTAACTTTCATGCCTGGAACAAACAATACCCTGTTTACTTCAAGAACTTTCCCATATCTAGTTGGAATTTCACAATTCCAACTCCTCTTATTTCTGCCTAAGGATTTCCAATATCTGTTTCAACAAAGTGTCCTGGATTAATTTCTTCTATCCTTTGAAAAACTCCATACTTTCCGGTCATATGACTAGTTGACCCGCTGTCAACTATCCATGTGTCATGGTAAGCTATTGAACTATTTATACTAGTCTTAGTTGATGCCAAAGAAAATTCCTTTTCAAATTTGGCAACAAAATCTAGCACTTCTGTTGATGCAGCTCCCTCTGTCTTCATCCTTCTTCTTAGGACATTGACTAGCATAATGACGAAACTTGTTGCAGTTATAGCATCAAACCTTATTGAGGTCTTTCTCCCTTTTCTCCCCCCCTTTACTTTTTCCTTTGATAAGAAGGGCTACATTTTCTTCACCGCTCCGAGTGCCATTCTGGAATGTCCCCACCCGAGTCTCTTCTTGAACAAAGTCATCCCATAACCTTGTCCAATGAGGAAGTTTCTCTCTGGCAACTACTCCTTGCACAAATGTGTGCCATTTTGCAGTGAACCCATTAAGAGCATATCTAACAAGCTCTTCATCTTCCACTTTCTCACCAGCAGCACCAAGTTCATCTCTAACTTGAGAAATTTTTGTAAGATAAGTGGTTACTGTATCAGCATCAGTCATCTTGGTATTCCTCAGTTTTTCTCTGAGAACCATCTTTCTATTTTGGTTCTTACTTTGATAAAGAGTACACAAAGCTTTCCAAATATCAAAAACATGTGACTTACCTGTGACATGAGGTATCACATGATCTTTTATAGAGTCAAAGAAAATTCTTTGTGCTTTGATATCTTTCTTTTCAAAAGTAGTCTTCAAAGCAGCATCTGTGGGAACTGTGATGGTGTCTGAAGCACCAACAATATCCCATAGCTCCAACTCTTTGAACAATATGTTTATGCTCTCTTTCCAAGGTCTGAAATTATCAGACCCATCCAGTCTGTCTTCATATCTCAATTCTGCTGAGGTCATGACTTCAACCGATAAAATTTAACTAGCCCTGACTTGAATCTCTTCTCTTCTGTATCACACAACTTAATATACTTTCTTCAGTTACCTCGCTCTGATACCATGAAGAAATTTGATAAACAATCACAAAATCTCATATAGGACTTTTATCAAACACTTGAATCCAAATCTGATTTATAATTTGTCTGAACTTAAAAATTCATGAGATGAATTTATCTGAAAGTCTTAAGTATAAACACCAATGCATTCAACTTCAAACTGAATGAAAATGTGATGACACAAAAATTTAGGGCCAAGCCCAGGGTAAAACCTCACCAGAGGAAAACCTAGAGAAAGAATTTTATTTATGAGAGATTAGAAATTCAACAACTCAGAATTTCTACAGCACCAAAATAGTTTCAGAAACCCTTATCTGAAAAACTGCATTGAAAAACGTGCCAGAATACTCACAGCCAACCCACACGTGCAAACTGTACAACAGATTTCTCGAAATTCGTGCCAAGTACGGACTGTATGGATTCTGCCAGCATTAATTGCAGAAAATTTTGTCTTGTAATTCGTGCTTGCCAATCTGCCTCGATTTCTGTGCATGTACTGTTAGCAATAATGGCTGTATGGATTTGGCTGTACGGTCTAATGAATTTCAGATGTCTTGAGAACCGTGCCTTCAGATTGATGATCAGTGTCTCTCTCATAAATAAGAAATTTCCTTCTTGAAACTTATTTCTTTCTCTCTCTCTCTTGACTTCTTCTTTTGATGTGGTGTATCTCTTTTCCCTAGACATTCTTTTATACTTTACCTCACCCAAAACTACCCTAACTAACTCTACCAACTTAATGAAAGGATGAGATTAGCTTTATCTGAGGGCTCTCATTTAATGCACATATTCACTTTTATTCACTTTATTAAATACATTAAATGCACTTTTTGGGTCCCACAACTTAAACTCACTTTAAGTTTATAAAGTACAAAGTCACTTTAATAATATAAAAAAACACACTTTACATTAAAAAGCCCACTAAGAAAATACAACTTATGTCCCCCCCATGTGACATCAAAATCATGGGGAAGGACCAATTGAGTTATAAAAACTAACACTGCTAGGGCTATTTGGATGGATGCACTCCTCTCGAGGAAGTTTTTATGGGTTAATGCAAGCTTTTTTTGGTAATTCTTTGGTGAAGTTCTTTGCTTGGTGATGTTTTGATTTGTTGGATGAACATGAGCACAAAAAAGTCAAGCTTCTCATCTTTTTGTTTGAATGTTGGTGGATGTGCATGTTCAAGTCTTAGTGGTCGCCCTAGTGCTGCACTTTTTCCTAGGATAGGCCATTACCTTTCATTCTTGTCACCTTAGAAAACTGAGGCACGTCTCCTTGTGAGCGTGCCCTAGGGTTTCTCCTTAGTTTTTCTAGGCTAGTTGCTTGACCTACGAACTCTTCCTCTCTAGGTTAGCCATCCTCCCTAGATGCCCTAGGTTGTGGTAAGGCTTTTCGCTAGGGTTAGTTCCCTTGGTTTTCACATCTTTTCTCTTCTAAAAAAATCTAGTTCTAGGGTTAGTTTAGGATTAGTTTTATGTTAAATTTAGGTCTGCAATTTTATGTTAGAAACCATAGAAATCATATTTTTTTGCACTTTTGGGCCTCCCTAAAATTTTCGGCCACCTTCCCTACAAATTCGCCCTACCCTTTAAACCCCAAAAAACCCTAAAGCAGAATTATAGGGTACCCTAAAAACACAAAATCCACAAAAATCTCAAAATCTGCCTTAAAAGGCCCTAAAACAGTCCTAATTCTGCCCTAAAAGCCCTAGCTGCCTTTTCCCCACTTACCCTTGGCCTTGCTCCTTCCTCCCACAGGCTTCCTCCCTCTGCCTCACGCTTGCCCTTTTTCCCTAGGGTTGCCTCAGTTCGCTGTCATCTTTGTGACAATCCTCCAATACCTTACTGGGCTGCCCTTTACAGTGGCAACCCTCCCTTACTGTGTCCTTGCTTCAATCCATGCCCCTACACACAAAGTGTCAAATGGTTAACTAGTTACTGTGTGTGCATGTTTTGACTCATCGTGAACATCACTGTGTTGCTGCACTTAGTAAATACACACAGTTTGCACATGAAATAGACATACAATATGCAATCGTTGAAGTAAAAGCCTTGTTCCGTGCACTATAGTAAATACTCATTTATGATACCATTAGTGGGTTGATGATGCAAATGATAATACTGATACTTACTGTTGATATAAACAATACTCATGCTATCATAATTCTCACAATTTAAAGTTAATGCAATTGTTTGGTTAAGGCTCAGGAACGTACTAAACACAAGTTTATGATGCCAAGATGCAATAATGCTGCTGTTAGTTAATGTTGAACACTATACTGCTGCCGTGAATTGATGGTTGATTGCATGCTGATGTACACGCTGTATACATACACATAAAGATTGGACTAAACGCATAACTAAAGGTGCTTGTTCTTAATGCAGATTTAAATTGATATTAAGCTTCATGTGATAGCATTACATTAATATCTGGGGTTATCTTCCATAATGCTATAAATGATCGGTGCATACATGCTGTATCTGTTTCGCTAATCAATACTTCTTACACATGCTGCTATACTAATGTGTTATATGATGTTTGCACATGTACCTTGTTATTTACACTTGGGAATAAGGCAGAACTTTAGGTGGATATACTGCTGCGATACAACATTGTTTTCAAACTTGGCATATTGTGGTGACACTTAAATTAGCAATTGACATTATACTGCTATATATACACTTATAAGGTTGTATGATAACATTGTGTTTCTTATTATATAACTTGCTTATCATTGAAGGAATCACAGACATACATAGTACATCCCTTTCCCACTCTTATGATTTGACTCCAACAAGGCACTGATCACTGGCAATCCTCGAAAGAAGATATCTTTTTGTGTCTTAGTGTCTTTTCAGTAGGGCTCTCCCCTAGGAGGCTTAGGCTTTTGAAGCAGTTGGAGAAGTTGACTAAGGTGACAGTGGTCACTTCATCCTCACATGCTTACCGGTGGCTTGGACTACCATTTCATCGGGTAACACCTAGGAAATTTTATCTGCAACAAATACTATTAGAAAAAGAAAGGTAGAGAGATCAAACAAGATCTTCCACGTCTCCAATCACGACAAGGGTGTTAACTACAAAAGAAACCCATAAAACATGCATTTAAACAAAAATAACATATACATACAAGAGATCTAATGCAACTAATCAGTAAGAAATAATGAAGAAATTTCTTACCCTACTGAAATTACTTCTCCTTGTAGGCCCACAACAAACCATAAAATACAACAAAAATGAATGATACAGATTACCTCATGACTTATGCAATGTTCATCCACACACTTGAGCCATACACCACATGAGACGTCCAAAGTGTTTCTATTATTCCAAAGAGTATTACAACTACAATACAACACTTGAGCATTCCTTTGGTCCTCTAACCATGAGAAAATGAGGAAAGGATGCTCGCTTAAATAGCCAAGAGAGACCCAGGGGGGTTGCTACCTACACTAGCAGGAGTTCAGTTGAACTGAGTTGATCTGAGTTAAAGTGTAGTGGGACTAGAGAGGTAGATGGCACTTCTCTCACCCAACTCATCCAACTCACACAGCATGCACCAACACACCCAACTCTCCATCATGCGTGAATCACATGTGGTTGACGTCATTCTTCTCACGTGTGAGTCCTCCACCAAACTCATGCGTATCTCCTTCCCTTTGATACATTATATCATAATTTATCCAAGGTTTTTTTTAAACTCTCAACGCATGATGAGGGGTCCACCTTCCATACCATCGCAACATTGTTTTGGGTTGGCGTGAATCACATGTGGTTGACGTCATTCCCTTTAATATACCACTCGCCACTTTAATCTTAACCAAAGTTTAAGTGCCTTCATATTTGGAGAGGGTTGCATGCTCATGGGGGACCCATTTGCCATGTCACCCCATACTTAAATATTTGATTTTTGACTTTTTCAAACATTGACTTTAGTGCCATAATGTTGCACTTTTAGCATTAAAATGCCAATTTGATGCTTTGTTAGCTAAATAATGCCTTACGAGATGTTTTAGCCACCTGAAACATAGGAAAAGTGGCCTCTGGGGTAAAGAGAACGCTTTGAGTGTGAAAATCAGCATCTCCACTCCAAAAACAGACTCTAGACCCATCATTTATGCCTTTTACAAATTTTTTAATTAAACCATTAAAAATGGCCTAATTTTTGCGAGAAAAAATTATTTTCTCGGAATTGAACAAAAATTTAGGGGGACCTAGCACATGTCCATACGACTCAATTCGATTGCCTAACATGTTTATACATCGAGGCTCTAATATCCTCCTAAGGCCTAACCACCAAGACGACTACCCCAACTTTGGAGGTGTGAGTGAAAAACTCAGAAATTATTAGTCTTTTGTTCAACAACAAATAATACCGAGGGAAAAAAACACTTTGGGCTAGTCGGCTTGATGTCTAAGTCTAGGAAGTCGAGTCTTCTATAAAATTGACCATGTTAGCACATTTTTTACAATTTCCCCAAGGGGGTATGAAGATGTGTTACAAAAAAAAATTTGAACAATCTCCCAGAAAAAGCTTGACAGACTTCTGAACTTTGATGAATGAACAAGTGTACTTGTTCTTCTTTGCCGAATCACTTGAAAAATCCACCAAGTACAACTTAAGTGGTAACAGTACTGAAAATAAAACCTCCAAAAAAACCCCTCCATTAATTAGTTCTGAAGCTACGGTTTTTAAATATGAAATATTCCCATTATGCATTTGGAGGTTGAGCTAGGGTTTTGGGATATTTTCACATGCTTAGGGTTTTAGATTAGGAAGACGAACTAGGGTTTATGAATATCAAGTATGCGTACGTACTAAAAATAAGAAGTTTTGATGTGCTAAAATTAGGAAACACTCCAACTATGAGTAGGAGGTTGAATTAAGGTTTGATCATAGCAAGGAGTTTGAAATGGTAAAATTTGCAAGATACTCCTACTAAAATGGAATAACTTGATAGCCTCGAAATAGCTGCCATGTGTCACACAGACGATATGTTTACTCTGCTCAACTCTAAATTCATATCACTATCCTTCACAGTTGACACTTGGAAACGACCCCATTGTTGCACACCAAAAACTTGACATTACACCCTGTACCTGCTATAAATAGAGTTGTGAAAGATAGACATGCCAAAAATAGTAGTTTGACTTATAAAAAAGGGAGCGTGGAATATGAAGAGAACTGCTATGGGACAACTGCTAAATATAGCACAGATAAAAATAAACATTACTAAAAAAGCAACATCTTGCATGCCAATGAAAACAATCTCATTAGACTTGTTTTTCTGCAAAGATGCAAGATATGTGCTCAGAATTGGCATGCAAACCCTGAAACCCTAGCTGCTAAATATACCAGTGTCATGAAATTGCTTGCATGTTGCTTGAAAGAGGCTCATCTCTATAGTGATGTTGCAAGGACCAATAATATGTAGCTATGTCTAACATGTGGGATCCAAAACTCTAGATCATACAAAATAGGAGAATTTCAAAGAAAATAATATATTTCTCAGAATCTAATGAAATTGACTGTGTATCCAGCTCTGATCATTGTGAAACCCTGGATATAATTGTACATGGAATTGGCTTGATGGAATCTAGTTGGATCTTAAACCTCTAGCTGTGTAGGCAATTTGGGGGTTAAAATGGCCTCTAGGGCTGCACTTGGTTTTGGGACTTACAATATCTTGAGTGCAGGTTTGGGAAGTAACAATTCTAGTAGTGAATATGAGAAACTAGAAATGCGTGCAATAATATCCTCTTGTACCAGTGTTTGTGAACTTGCCTTTTTGCTTATATTCGAGCATGTTGGTGAAATCACCCATCACAACCTCTTTCTATGTGGGGAAGAGGTTTGAAGGTAAACTAATGTTGCTACTAGGTCCATGGATAGTGATTGTAAAACCCTTTTTGAAGACAATCATCAATAGAAGAAATTAGTATCTACAAGAAGGGACAAATTTATCTTGAAGAAATTCAATCTCTTAGGACAAATAAATCTCTGCATACGAACTTTAGAAATGCTCCTTCAATCCACATCAGATTACCAAGACCGGATCTCCCTCTCTCTCTCTCTTTATATATATATATATATATATTCCTTCTTTTCCAAGAAAAACCTAGTTGGATCCGCCCCATTTACCTAAAATTTCTGACTGGAGAGCATCTCAAGCGCCAACAACAATAGCAGTAGGTAACCTAGTGAGACTCAGCTGGACTCAAATTTCAACCAGACTAGAACTGGAGACCACTGCACTCTGTGTGTGCATGCTTATATAATTTTAAGATATTCATACATATTAAAAAGTATGTTACTGGAGCCTTCACCTCTTGCTCTTTAGATATGCTTGAGCCTTGGACAAATGGATATGGATCAGAACTAGATCCTTCTTAGATACATTTTTGATCCTTCATGTATATCTGGAAGGGATACAATGTGATTTTTGTATGAGACATATTCACATGTCATATCCCCAATAGAGAAGAATAAAATGAACACAACATCAAAGAATAACATTCAGAACAATTTCAACAACTAGACAACTACTAATTATATTTGATCCTTGCTATACAACCAACCATTAACTAGAGTTCACTTTGTGTAGGAATTTTTATCATGTACACAATACATGTATGCTAATTATTAGCCTCATGTTTGAAGAAAACTATCAAACAATTTTAGGTTCTTGTTGCACAAAAAGCATTTGATGTGGCAATAATAAGATATTAGGCAAGCTTCATTGTCTATCTACTTGATTGTTGTTTCAACAATTGAAAAAAAAACCATTTTTTTCAATTTTTTTAACATCTAAAGCAACAACAACATCAAATAAACATGTTGCTAAATAAATATAAAATACAACTAATATATAAGATGGATAAGATGTCAAATGGTGGATCATGATCACATATCGACGATAACTAAAAATATTGTAATATGTTCCAGATAGAATGATACAAAATCACCTCAAATGATCAAAATAAATGTATCTCATGAGATGAATCACCATGACTCATGAGGCATCTAGATACATAGTATAATGATCAATAATACGAATCATCGATCCCTCTACCCCTTTTACGGGCAAGGGGCACCAATCTTCCTTTGGAAGCAGTAGGTGGTCATGTAAGTGCCATGGATGAGCTTGGGGTGGAAATGGAAGCTCCAATTGCTCAGGGTATGGTGGAAGGTAATGGGGTTGAGGCGGAAGCCAATGTGAGCTGCCTCCTCCCATAACTACATATCATTGCCTATATTGGGATCCTATTCATCGATAACACCCTAGGCCCCCTTCCTCTAGACTCTCGCCCTTGCGTCTACCTTGAATCTCGAAGTTGATCCTTTAAGGACATTAGTCAACATACTCAACACTCTACAATTTTGATGAAACTTCCTAATCCAATCGTTAAAAGAATGCAGATAAGGTTTCCCAAGCTTAATAAGTGATTTTGCTTTAGTGAAGGGTACATTTTTGTTAAGGTCATGATAGAGGTGTTCAACAGTGAGCACCACGAACATCAAGGTACATAGAGGCATTGATTTGCTTGATTAAATGCCAGTCCCATACCCTCATACATGATAGAATCCAGTGGAAACATTGCAATCCTGGAATCCTGAAAACTATTAAGTCTGTTGAATTCTGAATGGGATCCAAAATTCTACTTTTTGCATATGAAGTCCGATGAGGTTGGAACCACTCTCAAAGATCTTTAAACAATTAATGGTAATGTTAAAAATTTAATTAAAAGTGACATTCTCCTTGTTACCGGATGAAATGGCAGTCCAAGCCACCGGCAAGCATATGCGGAGAAAGTGACCACTATCACCTTAGTCACATCTCTTGACTTCTTCGGAAGTCGAAACCTCCTAGGGGAGAGTCCTGTGGAACTCTGCAAAGACACTTAGACACAAATATATCTTGCAACGTGTAAAGGTAGTGACCAGTGCCTAATGTAGTCAATCAGAAAGTGGAGTAGATGTACTATGAATATGAATTGTGCAAATGCATTTATACATTTGCAATTGCTTCAAATAACCAATTTCAGACCTAGATAGTGCATGTATCATATAACAAGAGTGACACACACATATTATCCAATTACGAGTATTCATACACCATGAACTATTAATGAACAGTGGTATATCGGAGGTAAAGTATGAACTTTACTATGTATCAGTCATAAATCAGTATTTAGGCTAGCAGTATGTATAACCCAACTATTGAAGAAAGTCTAAGACGTATTTCTAGCATCAGGCCAAAATTTCAAGGCTGAGATTTTAGGACACTCGATATTTTAGGGAGGACCCGAAATTTTAGGACACATAATTTTAGGGCGCGGAATTTTAGGGGTTTAAAATTTAGGGGCCGAAAATTTCGGGAGGCCCTAAATTGGCCAAAAATTTGTTTTTTTATGAAATTTTATAAATTTTAGGGTTTTTTAGATGTAAAATGCATACCTAAAACTAACCGAAAACTAACCTTAGACTAACCTAAGCTGTAGTTTTTCGAGAAGAAAATGATGTGAAGACAAAGGAAAGTTAACCCTAGCATAAGCCCTACCCAGCCTAGGGCTTCTAGGGAGGATGGCTAACCTAGTGAGGGAGGGTCAAGCAACTAGCCTAGGAAAACTAAGGAGAAACCCTAGGGCACCCTCACGAGGAGACTTGCTTCAGCTTGCTAAGGTGACAAGAACGAAGGGTAATGGCCTATCCTAGGAAAAAGTGCAGCACTAGGGCTACCACTAAGACTTGAATGTACACATCCACCAACGTACAAACAAAAAGATGAGAAACCTAACCTCTTTGTGCTTGTGTTCATCCAACAAATCAAAGCATCACCAAGCAAAGAACTTCACCAAAGAATTACCAGAAAAAAGCTTGCATTAGCCCAGAAAAACTTTCTCAAGAGGAACGCATCCATCCAAAGAGCCCTAGCAAGGGTAAAACAAGTGCATAGTGTATTATCCCATAAGTTTTGTTTCTAAAATGGAAGTGAGGAGATCTATTTATATGATCTCACACTCACTTTTTACAAAATATCCAAGCCTACATGTCTCAAAATAAGTGAACTTAAAATGTCAACTGAAAATTAAAGAAATTAATAATAAAATATAGCCTAAGGTAGGCTACCTGGGGTATTTGTACCCTCATGTGCCAAAATACGCTCAAATAAGAGAATCACTCCGAACGAAAGTCTGGAGTGAGCTAGAGGGAGGGCGTGATACTCCATCTAACCCCTAGAATGCTGTAAAATCCCTCAACGCCCTCAAAGCATGAAAAGGCCTGGCATGGAGGGTGGCTTTCCTCTAAGGAGATAAGGCCAGGGAGAGCAGGAACCCATTGACTGAAGGGCCAAGAGGGTGTCCTAAGTGACTATGAAGGGAGACAAATGTCTCACAGTTGAAGCAAAGGCCACTAGAGCACATAAACAGGATATGGAGCCATGTGACCTAGTGGTCAACCCTTGGGGGCCTCAGACACCAACCCCGAGGTTAAAAACCCCAATAAAGGGCAGTCAACTGTGCCATTAAGCCATAGTAACCCTAAAGGATGACAAAAGGGCCAACCTATGACCACCATTGCTCGATAACACCCCTCCTGGTTGAAAAAATTGTCCCTCTCCCTGAGGTACACCTAAAGGTGCGCTGGGTATAGGTGCAGTGTAACACTCTTATCTTCCATTTTCTATCCTTTTAGTGACATTCTCCTTATCTTTCATCTTCTATCCTTTCACTTTAATAATTTAATATTACCATTTATTGCTTCAAGAATTTCTCAAATTCCATGCATTTTTTTAGAAGGGCGATATTTTCCAAAATATTGCGATATATTCCCAATATATCGTGATATATTGAAACTGTCATATATGTCGCGATTTTTTAGAGGTGATATATTGCCAAGAGGAATGACTTGCCATATATCGCGATATTTGTAACTATGAAATTTCGAGAACTGATTTTGCTTCTCTCTTGACTCTGATTTAGAAATAACATCATACTTTAAAATGATTATTTTACACAACATGTATTCATTTTTATATATGCATGTCGAATTATTTTATAACCATGTTTTCTTAAAATGATGTACTCCTATCTATTACTTTATCCCACCCATATTGGTGTTCCTATCCTTTTATACTAAACAAAAGCTTAGCTAAATCAAAATAATTAACATATTTTTATATATGCATGTCCAATTATTTTATATCCATATTTTCTAAAAAAAAAATGATATACCCCTTTCCATCACTTTATTCTACCCATATCGGTATTCCTATCCTTTTAGACTAAAATAAAACTTAGCTAAATCAAAATGATCAACATGTAGGACTTTAAAAACTTTTATTTAATATTTTATATTATACAATATTGTTAGAAATATTCACACATTCGTAGGTGCATCTATATGTGGAGAAAATCAATAATGTATTTCATTTATATCTATAAGAGTTGGTGATTACATATGCATAGACAAGGAGAAGCCATATTTCATTTTTCGTGGAAGGAATGGTTCATCTTAATAGCCTTATTGCATATTTGTTCTAACACATCATGAACTTTGTCCATACTGGTTATTATGTGTTCTTATGTTCTTCCAAGAACCGGATTACCATTATATCATTCAAATTTGTCTATTGTATCGTTGGCTTTTTAAATGTTAACACGGATGGCCTCCAAGGACATAAGTCATACATAGTAAACATTAGATTAATTTGGTTAACATCACCCCTAGTGTTTATGTTGTTATCTGTGATTCCTCACAGGTTTCTAAATTTCTCAAAAATTTCATTATTGAGTTGGTAAAAATGTCCAGTATACCTGGTCCCTAATGTAGTGATGTTGTAATTGTCATGTCCCCAATTTTGGCCTAAGGAAAATTGGCCTAGGAAAATTGGCCAAGATCACCTAGGAAAAAATCATAAAAATTAAAATGGTGGCTAAAATAATTAAATTGACTATTTAAAATTATGCGAAGGTTCTAAAAAATAATTATGGGATAATTTGGCCACATGATACCCCTAATTCAATTTTGCAAGCAAAAATAACCAACGGGATAAATTGAAAATGTTTCCCTACTTAAGTAAGTCAAATAGGTAGTTATGAAAGTAATTGGGGAAGTGAAATAGGTAGTTATGAAAGTAATTGGGGATTGAATGAGTAAATGGGGTCAAAAGGCGCTCAAGGAAATGGTCTAGAGGGCGCACTTATGGAGAGATAGTGGAACAATTATGGACCACTAATCATTCAATGCATGGTTTTGGAGTGTTCCATGGTATTGGCTAAAGGTGATTTTGGAACATGGTTTTCATTGGCCCCATGCTCTTGGAGAATGCTCAAAGAGGAAAAGGCAAATGGGAAGGGCATGCTTGAATATTTGGAGATTTGTTCTTGAGACCCTCTAGGGGTCAGCGTAGAGTTTTTGTTTGGGGTTGGAAAACTCCATCCATCCATTGTGGTTTAGTTTTGGTGGTGCGACGGATTCACCCTAGTTGGACAAGGGGAGGATCCATTCAGGGTCTTCATTGGAGCTTCATAATTTGATTTCCAAGCTCTTGTTGAGTGTATCTTGGTAGCTTCTATAGCAACCATAGTTATTGTACTGTTTACTCTTTCTTATTCATAATTAAGGTGCCAACATTACTTCTCCATTGTGATGTGTTTTGGAATGTTTCTAATGTGTTTAACGAAATGTTGATGAAACATTACTTGTCCATTGTGATGTGTTTTGGAATGTTTCTAATGGGTTTAACAAAATGTAGATGAGAATACAACTACTTGTGAAAGTTATAAATCAATGTAAAAACTGTTATCTGTTTGTCAAATTCATCTAAATGTGGCCATCTCTAGGACATTTAGTGGTATTAGAGTTGGAGATCTTGCCAGCCTTAAGGGGAAATCCACCCAGGGCCAGATTTCTGATTGAGTTTCATTTGGCGATTTATCTTCGGTTCAAGGCGTAGTATCTGATGTGGAAAATTTTATTTTTTCTTGAGAAGGCCATTGGAATTTTGGGCAGAATTTAGTTGCTTTGGGCATTTTTCCTTGCTTACGCAGAATCTCTTCTCAAGTATTTGGAGGCCAAATCGACTTGGTAGGCAGAGCTTCCTATTGTGCCGATTCACGTGCCATTGCAGTAGATCGTGGGGAAGTGACTCTAGAAGAGAACGCAGTCACTGGTAGAGAGAATGATTTCGTGGCTGTAGACGCCATCCATTGGGAGAAAGACGTGTTCACTGAGAAACCCGTCATCCTTTGCAAGAGGACCGAGTTCAGTTAAGACAGAAAGGAGCCGAGCTTGTTGTGGGCCGAATCACATTCTGTGGAAACCAAATTCGGAAGGAAGAGGGGCCACAACTATTGTGGGAGTAGGGCCACGACATTTGTGGTGGACGCGAAGGTCATGGGAGGCCCGACTTCGATTTTTGTTGCAGAACCGAGAGACAAGAAGAGGCCGTAGATAGTTTAGAAGGTAAACCCGTTCATTTTTGTAGGCCGCGAGAAGTAAAGGAGGGTCGAGGATCGAGAGGGGAAGTCGGTCTAGCTTGTGGGATGACTGCGAGCCTGTTGAGAGAGCCGAGACTCTTGAACGAGGACGAGACAGGCGGAGAAACCGTGAGTGTGTGAAGGGCCGTAACTGTGTTGTGGAGGGGTCGATCTTCCTCTAGAAGAGCCGTGAAGCTTAGGAGAGGTCGTGAGGGCTTTGTGGACAATCATGGGAATAATCCCGAGCTTAAAATAGTTGTTGGAGGGCACACTTACAGTCTAGAAACCACCAGTGAAGTAGGGAAACACACTTCCAGTCATGCCATCTTTGGAAAGTCGACTCCGTTCTGAGATAAAATCGTGGGTATTGTGAATGCTGTTTAGTTGAATTAGTAGAGTGTAAATCTGGATTCACTGCTTGGAAGATCGAATCCTTTCATTTGCAGTCACTTTTAGTTGCAAAGGGGGTGTGACCAAGAAGGGAGGAAGGGGACACTTACTTAGTGTGAAAGTATGCTTATATTCATAGTTATTTGCTAGATTGAAGAGGCTGTACCACTCAGGGGTCATCATCTCTATTAGTTATCAGTTCCCCACTCCATCTTGCTCAATTCGTATTCCTTTTTGAAGAACTATTTATGATTTGAGAAGGTTGAAGCTACAACAAATATTTAGTGCCTGGAAGTGTGAATAAAGGTATTCTCTATGATTTGGAGTGAGGACGCTACCATAGTTAGAAAGGAAGGTGCTCATAGCAAGAGTTGAATCCATATATGCAAAAATAATTTCTACTGCTGGGTTGATATCAAAGAGATGTTGTAGATAAGCTATATATTCACTGTATGTTACAGGAAGAAGTTGGGGCTATTTTCATACCATCCTGAGGATAGTTATTAAGCATCAGTTCCAGAATTATTCAAGGCTGCTTCAGTTTTGAAAGGAGGTTTATTGACTTTCCTCAAGGGTTGCCATTTCCAGATCCACAATCTTGAACACACATAGAACTATAGTAGTAAGCAATCTCACTGTTTGGAGAAATCCTTAAAGCCAGAGTTTCCTACGTGAACCACAACAGTTGGAAAACAAGTATTTGTTAGAAGTCTTTAGCCATTTTCCTTGCCAGCTGTAGGAGCCATGTCTTATTCAGATTCATAAAATGAGTAGTATGAGGAGTATTCTTTCTATGCCTCAAAGGAAAATGATATTGATCTGCAAGGTGGAAGCTATTTGGATGAGGAACCCTCTTATAATATCTCTACCTAGTGCACATTCAAAGATGATGATGGTTACTCTTGTGACCACTTGTACAATGGATATGTAGATAGAGGGACCACACCACCAAGGAAAGATCCTTTGAAGGAAATAGCATGGTTAAGGGAAACTTGCAAGACCTTGCTACAACGGTATCAAGCATATAGTGTTTTGATGAAGTCATCCCTAGAAGTTCCTTTCGAATTTTTTGGGAGTGTGTTGATTGGGTATAAGCCCAAGAATGAAGATGTGGAGTTAGTGAAGAAAGGTCTATGCCTTTCTTGCAAAATACCTTGGAGAGAAAATCATATATGTTTGGCTGAAAAGGAGGAACAAAATGAAGAGACCACCACCAGTGTTGGGAAGGAGAAGATCACAATCCTTACTGGAGAGGGTTATCAACATAATGAATCCATCACTTGTTCTATTGAGGATCATCCAGAGGCATCTCTTATTGAGAACATGGATCAGATAACATCTATTGATGGATGCTCAAGCCTTTTGAGAGCAACCTCTGATGTTTGCTCAAGCACTTCTGAGACACTTACTGATGGGTGTCATGATGGGGTGCTTACTGATGAGTGCCCAAGTTTTGCAAAGGAATCTACTGATGGATGCTATAATGGAGAGGTACCTACTAATGGGTGGGGGAGACATCTACTATTGGATGTCCATTCCTCTATGTTGATGACATAGAGATTCCACTTGTTGAGACTACTGCAAGTACAAGTTCCCACGAGTCTGAAGACGATGAATATTTTGCAGTAGAGGAAGAGATCCCAAGATCGATCTCATCATCACCACATGAGCTTCATGAGGTTGATCCTATGTTGGAGGATGAGAATGCTTCTTTTCATGAGCCTTCCCATTTTGAAGGGTCAGTCAAGATGAATGACAAGAAGATTCAAGAGGTGCTAGCCATTCTCCAAGTTACTAGCACATTTGTGTCCCAATTGGCCTGGAGAGATGATTCCATGGAGGCACAAACTTCCAATGGAGTCATAGAGAAGATCCAGAGGCAACATCAACAACTAAAGGTTATCTCATGTGTTTTATTTTTGCTAGAAGTCATTTGCTTGTTGAGATGTTACATGAAGCTTCCATAAGAGATAATGAAGAAATTTGCAAGCACAAACATGAATTGAATTCCACCCAAGATTGCCTGAAGGATACTCAAGAAGCACTTCAAGAATCTAAGATCCAAAATGAGAAACTTCTTGAGGAGTTGCAAAGTTCATGGTTTTCTCCCTATGTTTTTGATTTTTGTATGGATGATAGCATGGAGATTCCTCATCGTATGGTGGACCATGAGATTCAAACTGATTTGCAGGTGTTTGAAGAGTTGAAAGATGAGCAAATTGAATGCCAAACACTTTCCATGGATGAAGAAGAACATATGGATGAAGAAGAACATGAGTTGTTGTTAAGATTTCATATGCTAGACTAGATATCATTAGTGTTCAATCCAAATTCACAACAGTAGCATATGCAGAATCACTGAAAGAAACACAATCACAAGATAGACACAGTATTTATCCTGGGATACCCTCAAGGGGAAGAAAACCCAACAAAACTTCCTCTGTATAAGATGTATAAGATATAGCCCCCAAAACAGGTATTTTCCTCCTTGTTGTTTTGCCTCTCTCTCTCTCTCCTATGCGCTACACAAGTGAGTGAGTCTGTGTTATAATGAGGAACACCGCTCCTCTATTTATACACATTATGTCAACTGACTTTTACCTTGGGCAAGTCGGCCCCACTGAACTGACTGGGTCGACTTCACCTAGGAAGACTCAAAACAATATTTTATATTATTCATTAGGGTACTAATGACCCGACTTACAATGGAGGCTTTACCTCATGAATCCATGATGACCAATTACAATGGTAACATCCCGACAAAGGAATAATAACATCTCCCTTGGGTTACATCATTAAAATACATTTAAAATATCCTTTGAAGTCACAATATTTCAACACTCCCCCTTAATGAGAAGGTTATTCTCGTGACAACATCATCATAGACTATAGGAGAAACGAGAGAGAGTATCTTCAGCAGTATCGACGTAATACATCTATACGTCATAGGAAGTTTTCACAATCAGTAACTAGAACAGTTACTCTTCAATGTCTTCATCTTCTGCATCACACGATCACATGATCCTTTTGCAGCAACACTTCGACCTTTCGATACTTCGTAGTAGTACTTTGATCTTCTCGATCCTTTGCAACAAAACTTCGATCTTCTCGATCCTTTTGCCACCACGCTACTTGTAGTACACATGATCTCTTTGAGGGATGATCAATCCCTATCACTTTAGGGCATAGGTCCAAGGATAATGCAATCCTCCATCAGCCTACTCCCCCTTAACGATGAGAGTCCATAACATCAACCACCTGAATCGTCTACAACTGAATGTAGATCTCGACGGCACCTAGATGCAGGCCTTGTCGTCGGTAAGGACTCATCGTAGTGCATCCTCAGCTCCAAAGCTAGGACCACTCTTGAGTGAGTGTTATGCTACGACATCTACATATACATGTAGGCATACTCTCCATACAAGAGTATTGTCTGCAACTGCAGATCTCGACCACACCTAGGTGTCGGCCCTCATCGTAGGACATCCTCAGCCTGTTAGAGCTAGGACCACTCCATGCGAGTGTTATACTACGACGTCTGTGAGGACTCATCATAGAGAATCCTTGTCACTAAGGCTAGGACCACTCCCAAGCGAGTGTTATTCTATGGCATTTACATATAAATGTAGGTATACTTTCCATGCAAGAGTAATGTCTGCAAAGCAGATCTCGACCGCATGTAAATGTTGGCCTTGTCGTTCGTAAGGACTCATCGTAGAGCATCCTCAACTCCAAAGCTAGGACCACTCCTAAGCGAGTGTTATTCTACAGTATCCACAAATAAATGTGGCTACTCTCCATGCGAGAGTAATGTTTGTAGGGCCATCCTTAGTAAGGACCACTCTCAGGATCTGAGTGTTATTTCCTGTCAGACCATACTGTTGTCCACAAGTGAATGTCGGACCTTGTCAGCATCTTTCGACGCACTTGGCCCTGGAGCTTCACTATCATCCCATCATCGATGTCAGTCTTATCATCACTCCCCCTTTCTTGGGAGGATCCATATTATCAACCTGTTGTCGCCTTTCACACACTTGAGGGGGAATGTGGCAGAAATCTTCAAGCCACTCGATGTGTCCTTGGGGGCAATTCTTGCGTCAAGGCTGTCACCTTGTTCCTGACTCCTCTGTTTAGGCCAACTCCTAACGAAGCCAAGGGGGGTAGACCCTATTAGTTGTTAAGGTTGTTAAGGCTTTAGTGTGATGATGATTTAATTGTTTTATAGGAGTTTTGACATGAAATAATCAATTTGAACAAGATATTGCAACAGAATTTAAGCACAATAACATAAAGATCAATACATGATATATAAAGCACATAGAAGCAGATGATTGTATAATGTAAAACTAATGCCAAAAATGGAGTCCACAGATAAAAAGTGCTATTGTATTGCTTGAAAGAAAAGTGTTGCAAGTGCTCTTGGTCAGTTTTAAGTTAATGTGGATATGAGTTGATTAACTTAAGGGGAAAAGGGAACTCCAAATATACCCGAAGGTATGAGGAGTCTGTCCAAAAACGTTATTCGATGAGGCTCCCCGCAAGGAATATGTGGGTTGGTTGGAGTCTCTGAGACGTGTTCAACACTACACCAACAAGGGTGTAGCCTAATTGCGTCTCAAGGTCGCTACCCAGTTGTTCCCGTTTCCTTTGTGGATTTTGCTACCGCAAAGATTAATTCGAGGCGTTGGATTTTCGCCTGGGAGGTTAATTGGGGCGCGAAGACTAATTTATCTAGTCCCCCACGTTGCTTTTGATGTAGCCAACTGTTCGGACGAACCGCAACGGTGCAAAGCATACACAACGGAGTCTACAAGATTTTATAAGTGGTTTTCTTTTAAAAGAAGAAAAACGACCTCCAAGGATCTCTTTCGGTTCAAGTGAACCGCGATCGAGAAAGCAAGGAGGGGTTGGTTTTATAAACGTTTTTTTTAAGGCAAAAAAAGTAGAAGCGGTGAGACTAATTACTACGGTAAGGAATATCTTTTCTCCAACGAGCAAGCTCTTTGGGTAATTCGGTAGATCAATGTCGGGTTAGTATTACTTTTCACAACCAAAATAGAAAAATGATGCATCAAAGGAAAATAAATTACAAGCAAACTACACTACTTCCTACGAGAAAGAGTATCTTTTCCCCAATCAAATGGATTCTCTTGGGTAATTCGGTAAAGCAATGCCGGATTAGTTCTACCAATAGAAGTAAAGACTTCTTTGATTGCGTTATAATCAAACTAAAACTAACTTAATCTAAAATCTTGCAAAAAAGTAAATAATCACACAATGGGAAGATACAGGCTTCCCCCAAATGGGGGAAGGGGGTTGTGGGAGCCGTAATACCACTTGCTTTTTATTAACTTTTATTACAATGCTAAAATAAAAAAGAAATGCCTTTTGACCCTTGAAAAATGGGTCAAAAAGGATTACAAATTTGCTTAGGGAAGAAAGGGAATGAAGGAGGGGGAATTAGAGGTGATTTGAGGAGCCTGAAACCTCAAATTTTCGCTAGCATTTCCGCTTAACCTGTCACGAAAAGGCAAAAACCAGTAAGCTATGTATTTTTAAATTAGTGGGTTAGTCAATAAAATACAATAAGAAAATACAACCTAGTACTTGTCGAAAGATAGAAAGATTTTATTACTTTGAGTACTAGGAAAGAGAAACTAGATCTAAGCTTTTGATTATGAAACAAAGCACATCTTAGATCTAATCAAACAAGTAAATAAAATCATGAACTTTAGCATACAATTTACTTGTTAAATGAAAGTAACCAGAAAGAAAAAAGATTTGTAGTTTTGAAGAAGGAAAGAAAAGGAACTCAAGCCCAAGTTTGAACAAGATCGAGGAGGAGGACGCTTGAAAAACAAGAAACATTAGATCCAAAATATGTGGTGAAGAAGACAAGATGCAACCGAGCTCCAATCTTACTCCACGCTTGGTGATCTACACAAGTAAAGAACCCTTCAAACAAGTGATTAGATCTAGTATGGTAGATTAAATAAAATCAAAAGCGCATACGTATAACCGACTACAACATGCAACTCTTTGATCTTAGATAACTACTCATAAATAAACAACTTGAACCTTCAAATGTCTATTATATGGATAAGCGTATAATCTTCTTAGCTAGATAATCAATACTTGCATAAAAGGAAAAAGAGCGAAGTAGATATCACCTCAGCTATTTAATCAAACATTCATAACAATGAAGTTCTTGCACCATCAGTCTGACCTCCAAAGTCTCAACTTTATTCATAAAGAGAGAAGCAATTACAAGTTACATGAGCAGAGGTTCCTTCCTTCCGTCCCAAATGAGGAAGAAGGCCTCGCTTAAATAGAAAAAGAGAGACCCAGGGGGCCCTCACCAACACTGAAGATCAACCCGGAGTGTAACTGAGTTGAACTGAGCTAATAAGGAGTCTCACTGAGTTGAACTGAAGAGGAACTGTAGAGGTGATTGACACCTCTCTCACCAATCTCCACCAACCAATTACTAGCTGCCAACACACCACAAGATCTCACCAACCTCCCACACATGCGAGCTTCCAACTCACACGATTGTGCAGTCATTGGCGTGAAGGATTGATTTGAACAAAGGTTTGTAACCATAGTTTGAAATAATAAACTTTTTTAAAAGATGGGGAGGGGTCCACTCTCACCCACTCTGGCGCAACCTTCTCAATGCTTCAGGCATGAAAGCTCTTGACGTCACCTTAAAATAATTTGTAGCCTCCCCAAAGTATTAAACAACAAAAAATAACGAAGTTTTAAAAGGGAGGAGGGGTCCACCCCCTTTCCATTCGCTAGCTTCCAACCACACTAGCGTGGAGGTGACGTCAACCCCTTCCTCCACGCTAATATCCATTCGCTTTAAACTAAAGCTTTAATACTATGTGGGATATCATAAGGTGAAGGTTGTAAATCTATGGGGGACCCATGCCATGTCACGCCATCATATCAAACTATTAATTTTGACTTTGAGCTTTGACCTTTCCAAAATTGATTTTGGTGCATTTTTTCATAACTTAGCATTTAAATGCCATTCCAATGCTCCGTTAGCCAAATAACGCCTTTCGGGGTCCTTTCGCTGCTCGAAACATAGTGAAAGTGGCAATTGGGGTAAAGATGTTGCTTTGAGTTTGAAAATGAGCCCAACCACGCCAAAAACAGACTCCGGATTACACTTTTTTTACATTTTGAATTTTTCCATTTAAACCATTAAAAAATGGCTCGAAAACGGGAAAAAATAAATTTTCTCGAAATCATACGAAACTCTAGGGGGACCTAGTACATGTCCATACGATTCAAAAACAATGCCTAACACGCTTATATACATCGACACATGAACTTTAATAACCTCCTAAGGCCTAACCACCAAGACGAAAATTCCAGCTTGGAAGAGCGGTGAAAAACTTGAAAATTATACATCGTTTATTCAGCATTGCATAATTGACACGGGAAAAAACACCTTGGAATAATCGGATTGATACCCAGTCCTAGGAAGCCAAGTCCTTTACAAAAAGTTTGTTGTGTTAGAGCATTTATGACAACGCCCCTAAGGGCTATGAACATTCATTTTATTAAAAAAGAGTCCCAAAAAAGGCCCTAATGAACTGAGGAACCTTCTGAGCACTAAGAATGAACAAGTGGATTGTTCATGACTTTGGCGGTTGACTGGAAATCCACTAAGTGCAAAATTAGTGGATAACATAACCTGCTCCCCCTTTGTTCGAGGAGGGTTCATATATTCGACCTGCTCTTCCTTTCCTAGGGGAGTCCATGATTTCAATTTGTTCCTCCTTTCCGAAGAGGGTCCATATCTTCATCATTCCTTTTTGCAAGGAAAGTTTGTAGTCCCATCACTGTTCCTCCTTGCGAGGAAAGTCTTTTCGAACTACATCAAGCTTGTTACGAAAATATTCGAACTTTACTCGAGATAGAGGCTTGGTCAACACATCATCAACTTGCTCATCGGTACTCACATACTGGAGTTTTATAGCTCCCTTTTGTATCATATCCCTTATATAAAAGTATTGGATTTCTATGTGCTTTGATTTATCATGGAACACCGGATTCTTTGTCATCTTTATGCAACTCTGGCTGTCACAAAGAATCACTGTGGTGTCCAACTTCATGTCAAATAGTCCTGACATCAGTTTCCGAAGCCATATCGCTTCACAACTAGCGGAGCAAGCTGCTATGTACTCTACTACAACTGCGTTGAGAGCAACACTGGACTGTTTCTTACTAAACCATGAGCATGGCGGATCCCAGACAATAACATCCACTTGAGGTGCTCTTTCTGTCTGTGGCACTTCTTGCCCAATTTGAATCTGTATATCCATATAATCTATAGTCATGATCTCTACCATAGTAAAGTCCCAAGTCTATCGTACCTTTTAGGTACCTCATGCTTTGCAGCTATTAAGGGAATCGACTAGGTTTAACTAGATACTGACTTAAGGTGTTCACAACAAAGCATATATCTGGCCTTGTATTCGTCAGATACATCAATGACCCAATGATCTTTCTGTATTGAGTCATGTCCACTAACTCTAATGACTCATCAGATAACAACTTCAGGTTGGTGTCCATGGGTGTGACCATGGCTTTACAATCCAACATATCAAATCTTTTCAAGATTTCTACTGCATACTTTCCTTGATTCAGAAAGATTCCTTCTGGGCTCTGCGACACTTCCATCCCGAGAAAATAATGCATCAATCCAAGATCTTTCATTTCGAATTCTTCAGCTAGCTTCTTCTTGCAATCTATGATCTGTTTCTCATTTCCTGTCAGAAATAGATCATCCACATACAGTAATAGTATGACAGGTTCATCATCCATAATCTTCATGTAAAGGTTAAGATCAATTTTACTCTTGGTAAAGCCCAAGCTTGTCAAGAAGCTATCTATTCTACCATACCAAGCTGTAGGAGCCTGATTCAGTCCATACAGGGCCTTTTTCAACTTACATACATGAGTCACTTTGTTTCCAACTTCAAATCCTTGTGGCTGTTCAATGTAAACCTATTCCTCAATCACACCATTCAGGAAGGCTGTCTTTACATCCATCTAGTGTAGATCCCACTTGCTTCATCATGGAAGCAAGTGCCATGATGGTTTTGATGGAAGTGTACCTTGCTATTGGAGCAAATGTCTCTTCATAATCAATTCCCTCTTTCTGAGAGAATCCTCTAGTCACAAATCTTGCCTTGTAGTTTTCAATACTCCCATCAACAGCATGTTTTATCTTGTAGATCCATTTCAAAGATACCATTCTTGTTTTCTGGTTTGGGTACTATATCCCAAACATCATTCTTCATTATTGACTGGTATTCTTTCGTCATTGTTTCAACCCATTTTTTCTTCTGGACAACTTCCTCATAGCTGGTGGGTTCATGATCTACAAGGTCACATATCAAAGCTACATAACTGGAGTATGGCTTTGATCTTTTGCTTGTTCTTGTCGAGCCTTCTGGAGCTCCATATCTCTCTGCTTCTTGTATGATTTCTCTAACCCAAGCAAGTTTTCTCTTTCGAGACATATCCATAGTAGGGGGTTCCTGAGGTTCTAGCATATCATGATCTTCATATGCTACTATTTTAGGAGAGGGTTCAACTTCTACCATTCTGGGAGGTACATCCTCTTCATGTACTTCTTCAAGCTGACACCTTCTAGATTTCTTAAGAGCTATATCTTCATCAAATGTTACATCCCTACTAATCTTGATATGATGGAATCCTGAAATGTATATCTTGAAGGCTTTGGAGACTTTACAACAACAAATATTCCTTCTTTCCAAAAGGATCCAACTTGGTTCTTTTCTCTTTCGGATTATGTACATACACTGGACAACCAAATATCTTGGGACGGCTCACTTCAGGTTTTTTTCATGTATACATCTCTTCAAGAGTCTTGAATCCAAGAGCACTGTGAGATAATCTATTTTGCACATATACGACTATTCTTGCTGCTTCAGCCCATAGGTGCATGGGGAGGTCTTGGTCACGAATCATGGCCTTTACTGCTTCCATAATGGTTCTATTCTTTCTTTCTGCAACACCATTCTGTTGGGGATTACAGGAAGTGGTTAGTTCCCTCTTGATTCACGCCTCGTTACAGAATGCTTCAAATTCCTTTGAAGTGTATTCTCCACCATTATCTGATCTCAGTGTCTTGATTCTCTTTCCTGAATGGTTCTCTATCAAGGCTTTGAATTCCTTAAATTTCTCGAACACTTCACTCTTGTTCTTCAAGAAGTATATTCATGTCTTTCTTGAATAGTCATCAATAAATGTGACATAATATTCATATCCACTTAATGATATGGAGGGCATAAGACCACATACATTAGAATGAATAAATTCCAATGTACCTTTAGTCTTTGTTTTACTTTTCGGAAATGGATTCTTGATGTTCTTTCCTCTTGCACATCCTTTGCAAGTTCCATCATGATCAATCTTTAGATCTGGTAACCTTGTTACCACCTTGCTGACATAGGGTAGTGCTTTGTAGTTGATGTGAGCAAGCCTCCTATGCCACAGTTCACTTGAGCTGGTAGTCTCATGGACAAAGGCTGTCTCTGGATGTCCTTTGAGTTTGTACAGTCCTCCTTTTTCACCAATGACCACAACATCTTCAAGTGTCTTTCCTTTGGAACACATAAGTACTTGTCCATCTATAAAAGCAACTCTATATCCTTTCTTATCTAGAGCTGAGATGGAAAGTAAGTTCTTTTTCAAACCTGGTACATACAGTACTTCTTCATCTTCATGGAAGTCCCAGAGTCAAGCTTGTAGCTTGATTCACCAATACCTTTGATGGGATATTGATAGTCATTTCCTAATAACACTCTCTGAAGAGAGTTCTGTTTTTCAAGTCTTGGCAGAGTTTGCTTCTTCACTGTCACGTGCTTTGAAGCATCACTATCAATAAGCCATGTATCTTCTCCAGGTGTTACAGACCCAGAGAGTGTAGAGAATAGTATATATTCTTCTACATCTTCTTCTTTTGTTAGTCTCTTTCGAGGTCTTTCTTCTTCTTCATCCTCATCTTCGTCTACATGGGCATGATGTCTTTTGTTGTTCTTCTTCTTTGGTGATGGACACTCTCTGGCAAGGTGTCCTATCTTATGATAGTTGTATCATTGATACTTTGAGTCATCCTTTTTTTCTTTTGAAACTTCTTCTTTGAAGGTTTATGGTTACCTTTCTTGAAGTGTGATTGTTTTCTTCCTTTAGTATGGATGGCTAGAGCCTGATCATCTTCTCTGAGTAGAGCTTCTCTGTTAGCTACTCTAGCTTCTTCTTGAATGCAATCTTCCCATACTATGTCAAACTTCATACTTTATTTTCTGGCACACAGAGTCTGTATGAATGGGTCCCAAGGTCTACTGAGACCATTGAGAGCAGTTATAACTAGTTCATCCTCATCAAGGGTGTCTCCAATAGCACTTAGTTGCTCTCTGAACTAGGATACTGTTGTGAAGTAATCTTGAATTGATTCTCCTTTGCTCATCTTGGTGCACTTCAGTTGAGCACTCAGATTCATCTTACTGTTGATTTTCCTTCCCTCATGCATTCTGGAAAGTGCATCATACATTTGCTTTGGTGTCTTCTTAGATGACACTTGAGGGATCAAGTGATCTTTGATAGAATCAACAATGATCCTCATTGCCTTGATTAGGTCTTATTCATACTTCTACTTAGTTTCATCTTCTTTTGGTTCTGCAACTTCATCCTTGATGTACTTCTTAAGGCCATTCTCTTTCAGAATGAGACCAATCCTATACTTCCATGCTAGGAAGTTTTCTATGCCTTCCAATTTATCCTCAAGCTTAGTGCTTAGGGCCATCCTGTTCAAGAGTTCACTAAAAATTGAAATTTCTCAAAATGAAAAGCTGACCTTACCAAGAGATGCGCTTGACGGAGGCGAGTTGGTTGGTCCAACTGATTTTTGGATATCCCAAATCTTCACCCTTCAAAACTTGCTTGCGAGGTTGCAGCTTCTGGTTTTTTGCAGTTTTCTGGTTCAGGGCCAAACTAGGGTTTTGGCTTTCCTGGAGATTCAACCACCCAAAAACTTTGATCTTGGGCTCAATAGATGTGCTCTAGGAAAGCACAACTTTCTATGCAAGTAGATCTTCAAAATTCCAAACTTTGCAGAAACCCTAATTTCTTTTGGAGAGGGAGGAGAGAGAGTTTCACCTTGTGAAAGCTGTCCTATTCAGGTTAGCTTTGATACCATGTTAAGATTTCATATGCTAAACTAGATATCATTAGTGTTCAATCCAAATTCACAACAATAGCATATGCAGAATCACTGAAAGAAACACAATCACAAGATAGACACAGTATTTATCGTGGGAAACCCTGAAGGGGAAGAAAACCCAACAAAACTTCCTTTGTATAAGATGTATAAGTTATGACCCCAAAAACAGGTATTATCCTCCTTGTTGTTTTGTCTCTCTCTCTCTCTCTCCCCTATGCACTACACAAGTGAGTCTATGTTATAATGAGGAACACAACTCCTTTATTTATACACATTATGTCAACTGACTTTTACCCTAGACAAGTCAGCCCCACTTAACTGACTGAGCTGACTTCACCTATGAAGACTCAAAATAATAGTTTATATTATTCATTAGGGTACTAATGACCCAATTTACAATGGAGGGTTTACCTCATGACTCTATGATGACCAATTACAATAGTAACATCTCGATGGAGGTATAATATCATCTCCCTTGGGTTACATTAGTAAAATACATTTATAATATTCTTTGAAGTTACAATATTTCAACAGTTGTCTCTTAGTGCAAGTTTCACACTTTTGGAAGAGGCACATGATCCTATACCCATGGAACCAACCCTCGGGAGAAGTTTCACACTTCCCGACTTAGAGGAAGAGTTGGTCCATCCTACTTCATCCTACATTGCTACTTCTCTCAGTTTTCATCCTAATGGAGTTTGGGTAAAGGGCTTTTTCCCTGTTGGTGCCACATGAAGAGTATGAGACTCCTACCCTTCATGATGATCCTATGTTATGTGCACCATTTCCTATTGAGCAACATTTACATCCATTGTTATTTTTTTATGTTACTTCTATTCATGGATGCACTTCTTTGAGCCACTTGGAGGCTCCTTTTTTGATTGATGGAGGTTCTTCATCCATTGCTTGGATGAGAGAATGTTGATGTATTTGTAACTTCGGAATGTATTCACTTGTATATCTTATGTATTGTACCCCGATGTTTATTCCGGGAAGTATCTATAATGTAATTGAGTCATGTCATGCTCCAATGTTCCGATCGGGAGATTCAATAATGTAAACAAGTCATGTAAAGTCATTGAGGTTAACCCTCCATTGTAAGTCGGGGCAATAGTCCCCACAATTGTGTCAAGGTTAACCCTCCTTGTTGATCGGAGGGCAAAGTCTCCACAGTTGTGGGGCACTAGGGTTATTATACTCTCCTAGAGATGTCGTCCCTAGTAAGTAATTGTTAAGTGGGGCCGACATGTTGAAGTGGACATTAAGTGAACAAAAGAATATAAATAGAGAGTAAGCCTCTCTATTTATCACACACACACTCACTCATTGGGGCGCATGAGTGAGAGAGAAGAAGCTCTCTCAAGTGAGAGAGAGAGAGAACAACTGTGGAGATCATCTTTTCTATCTTTGGGTTTTATTGCTGCCATTGGTGCTCATTCTATCTCTGAGGAAGTTGCGGGGTTTTCTCCTTTATGGTTTCCCCGAGGAAATTTTTGTCTCTTGTCTCTTGTGTTTATTGCTGTGCATGTTATTCTCTCAGATAAGATCCTAAAATCATATTGCTTAAATGATAAAAATCTAACATGGTTTCAGAGCTAACCTGAGAAGAAGACATTGTGCAGCTGCAGAAGCTAGGGCTTCTTACTGTTTGGGTCTCTCTCCAGAATCCATCAGCAAAAGAAGGCTAGGCCGACTCTCTTCATTGAAGGGCGCATCTTTCTGTCGAAGCAAAATTTGATTCTGGGAATTTTCAGTTTTTGGTGCTGGAAATTAGGGCCCTTTTTACAGAAGAGAAATTTTTGAGTGAACCCGGCATAGGATTGCTCTCCTCATAAAACTCGAAGTTTAGAGACCTGGGTCGAGATTTTTGGTTGGGTGAAACTCCGAGAAAGTCAAACCCTAGTTTGACCCCGGGCCTGAAAAACCCTAAAATACTAAAACTGATAAGTTTTGGTAGATTCGCTATACCTAGAGATTGGAGAAGGCTTAGGTGCCGAAACTTTCCCAGGTCGAAGATAAATTCCTGATGTACACTGTATCTAAGTTTCAGCCTCAGATTCGCTATATTCTAAAAGATATGATTCCTCCAAGTTAGGGTTCCAGCCTCTCCCAGGATTCCTCCCCAAAAAGGACACCTGGGGAGAATTGCTGTATCTCGGGGTACGAAGGTCCAAATAACATTTTTCAAGATGTTCCAGAAAGGGCATGGACTGTACTTTCTGTGGTAAAAGTTTCAGACCCCGAAGAGGAAACAGTGACACGCGCTAGTCCGTACAACTTCGCTATGTTGAACAGTCCCGAAACAGGTCACCTTGGGAAAATGCTCATAAGAACCAATTGGTGAAACCAATTATGATGAAACTTGTGGTGTTGGAACAAGGACAGACGAGGTTACCTCAGTATGAAGCTGCAGACATAGAGGAGCAGTACTTTCGGAGATACCGCAGAAACGGTATCAGACATTTCTGCAGAAGAAATTGGTAAACTAGTGCTTCTTGTTTCAGGAGCTTCCCTCAACTGTTTTCAGAAAAGGAGTACATTGGAAAGCTCGCCTTGAAGAGGTCTATCTTTCTATCCAATCAGATCTGAAAGATTCCAAGTTTTGAAAATTATGGTTTCTCTGACAAACCCTAGATCAGCCAACTCCGGAACCAGGACAGACACCTCAAATCGGTAAGATTTAATCTTTTGCTATTTACATTTGAGGTTCTTATTTCAAAATGTTTAATCACACCAGCTTGATGACAAGCTTGGTGACACTGACAACCTCCAAACATGGAAGTATTGGATCTCACTCGTTCTTGAAGAAAATGAATTGGACACCTACATAAGTGGAGAGGTTCCAGTTCCAGAGGGAGATGAGGCTAAAAGCCTTACACAAGAACTTGGTCAAGGCCAAGAAGATCATTGCTGATTCAATCAAGGATCACCTTATACCCCAAGTGTCTTCCCTAAAGACACCGAAAGAGATGTTTGATTCCTTGACCAAGCTATTTAAAGGGAAGAACATAGATCAAAAGATGACTTTGAGAAACCAGTTGAAGAATGTGAAGATCCAGAATGCTGAGACCATACAGTCATACTTTACAAGGGTCTCTCTAATCAAAGAACAACCTGAAGCAGTAGAAGAAGAAGTGGAGAATGCAGAAGTTGCGATAACCACTTTGAATGGCCTCCTAGGATCATGAGATTCATTCATTTGAGGAATGTGTTCCAGAAGGAAGTGATTACTTTCGGCAGACTCTAGGAAGAGCGCACACAAGAAGAAGCTCGATTCATAATAAGAGAAGAGGAAATGGGAGCAACTGAGGATCAAGCTCTCACGATTCAAAGAAGATCCCTCGAGTGATGAGGAATATGAAGGATTCAATTCTTGAAGAGCCTCTTATCCATCTTGAGCATTTGGATAAGAAATGATGATGTCATGAATGAAGAAGATGATGAAGCGGAAGGCTCAAGGAGTCTACCCACGAAACAAATAAAGATAAGTATTTCATTGTCATTTCATGATATTGTTTTGTAATGCATTTGTTTATATTCAGTTGATGTATTATGCATGATAGAATGTTTGCATTAATGACAATATACTACTAATATGCATGTGATGGGTAAGTAGCTCATGGTGCTATACAACTTTCCATTGCTACTTATCTAGAATGAAACCTCTTTGCTGACATATTGGATTAGTGCACAATGTAATGTCCTCTTCCGATTAGGCCTTGAGGCCCAAGACCGCTAACCTATGTGATTCCTGTGGGTTCGAGCGGTTACTGACAGCTAGGGAATCAACTGAGGACTGATGCCATCCATAGAAGATCTAGGGCATCATCATTGGTCAAGAAGGGGCACCAGGGCCAAAGGCCACCTCCGTGCATGCCATCCAAGCATTATTTAATGATGCATGCACTCTTTAAGTCTCCATCCGCATGCATGCAAGTCAATTGCAAATTAGAAGATAAAGTGACCTAATTAGGTCAAAGATTAGGGTTTTCGTAGTTGAAAGTTATAAAAGAGGGATAAAGCGAAAGAAGACTTCACTTTTGATTATTATTATTTTGGGAGCTCTTGGATAGCAGCACAGCAGTTGGGGTTGGAGACGGAGTCTTCAGCTAACGGGATTTCGGCAGTGAAACATTTGTCCTAGTCTCATTCCGGGTAAGCCATACAGGTTCACCATTTGTTCTTACATTCATTCATAAGTTATCCAGTATATGGTATAGATCGTTGCAGGGACACGTGTGCAGCCGTAAGGGGGGGTTTTCAGCCAGAAAGCCCTAATCAGTTGCAGGGCCTTCAGATCTCAGCTTTACTCCGAAACTCAGGCACCATTCTCATCATCAGCATCATACTCCGGTACCCGGTGATGATCAGATCTGTCCATGCTCATTCGGAGCAGTTATCAGCAATTTCGGGATCTAGGGGGCGTGAGCAGCTGTCTCTCTGGAGCAAGTCGCTATCCTGCCTAGAGATCTCAAAAATCCCGCATGTACCAGGCATTCTCTCCGACACGGGAAGGCTATCAGTCCTGCAAATCGGCAGCATCATCGGACACCTTCATTGAAAGCATCACCCTTTCCTGACTGGGGTTCTTGCTGCTAGGGGTTCACCGGAAGCAGAAGAGATCTGCCCATCTCCGATCCAGTTCTCGGTGCTTGCATACTATCTCAGGAGCAGTCTAGCCGGCTTATCAGTGGTAAGTGTTCATTCTGTCCCACAAACCCTAACCCTAATTTTTGCTATAAAATAGGGATTTTTGCATGGCAGTTTGCATGCCCAGTTGTATCAGCATATTTGCTTAGAAATAGAAAATATCAGGATTTGGGATATTACACACAATCTCAATGTTTTCCTGGTAGAGATGGAAGGCATCTAGAAAGTTTCCATGAGATATGGATGAATATTGTATTGGCTAAAATAGTTGCATGATCATATATCTTGATGCAAAAGAATTTTTCATTATGAATATATCTTATGAAATGTTTCTAACCATACAACTAATGCATTTGACTTGTAGGAAAAATCACGTACAATCCCCTACAAAAAGGACGAGACTTGTTCCGAAGAACAAGTGATGACAGTTTGAGAAATAATCCAAGAATGAAGAATATTATGATGAATGCAACGACGTCATTGATGCAGAACCTTCCAGCTATGAAAAAGTAGCCAAGACGAAAGGGAGACCAGTTCAAGAAGAATGATGTCTAGGATGCAATATCGAGACCTGAAGGGAAGTTTGTAGTTCCATCATGCAGTAGATGGAAACATCGTGGGATACAAGGCAAGATTCGTGGCACGAGGCATAGACCATGAAGGACTTGGATATGATGCACTACTTTCTAGGCATGGAGGTGTGGACAAGGGAAGTATGCAGTAGAGATCTTGAAGAGGTTCAGGATGATGGACTGCATGGCCATAACCACACCTATGGCATCGAACTTGAAGCTACTGAGTGTTGCTTCATCAGAGTCGGTTGATGCCACGATGTATCGTCATATGAGTTGTTCCTTGATGTACTTGATGAATACAAGACCAGATATTTGCTTTGCTATGAACACATTGAGACATGTTCACCTGATGGTTGCAAAGCATGCAGTGAGGTCCTTGAAGGGTACAGTTGAATATGAGCTCAAGTATGAGGCGAATTAGAACATTAACCTGGAGGGTTATGTGGTTTCGGATTGGGCAGGCAGTGCCATTGATAGGAAGAACACTTCTTGGTGTAGCAAGAAGCAGTCCTGCGTGGCACTAAGTATAGCAGAGGCAAAAGATGTTGCCACTTGCTAATTGGGAGGTAGTATGTTTCCTTTGAAAACTACTATTTGATTTGGTTGATTTGACTTGTATTTTTGTATGATGCAGAGAGGAGTAGTGATCCAGATCGAGATCTCTCTAAAGAGGGAGTTCTAGCATAGTCAGTGAGACAAGTTGTCTGAGCATAAATCCTGGCGAAGCTTGTAGGTTGCTCAGATGTAATCAGTCCTGTAGGTTGTCCTCGGATGTAATAGGTCCTGGCGAAGCTTGCAGGTTAGCCTTGGACGTAATCAACCTTGATGTGATTCTATGCTAGAAATGGCCATAGTGAAGTTTGATTACTTCGGGGAGAAGCTTGGTGTTCTCCAGATCAAGGTTCCTTCCAAGGGGAAGTGATGAGTCCGAGAGCCCTTCTGACATGGTGAGAGGATTGGTTCCTTCCATGGTCAGATGTAAGTGCAGTGGCCCTTCTGACATGGTGGAAGCCTGGGCTTCACATGGTCAGATATAAGTGCAGAGATGCTTTGATGTGATTGTGGGTTATGTTCCCACATGATCAGTGCAGAGCCATTTTGATGTGATTGAGGGATGTGTTCCCACATGATCAGTGCAGAGCCATTTTGATGTGATTGAGGGATGTGTTCCCACATGATATAAGTGCTGAAGGCCATTCTTTGGGAGAATGGAGGCACCTGGTCAGTTACCAGGAATACTCAGCTTATTGCTGAGAGGCCATTCTCTGGGAGAATGGAGGCACCTGGTCAATTACCAGGAATACTCAGCTTAGTGCTGAGAGGCCATTCTCTGGGAGAATGGAGGCACCTGGTCAATTACTAGGAATACTCAGCCTAGAGCTGAGAGCCCTTTTGACATGATGAGGTCGGATGTAAGTGCAGCGCCTTTCTGACATGATGAGGTCGGATATAAGTGCAGAGCCCTTCTAACATGATGAGGTTGGATGTAAGTGCAGAGCGTCTTTTTGACATGATGAGGTCGGATGTAAGTGCAGAGCATTTCTAACATGATGAGGTCGGATGTGAGTGCTGGGCCTTTCTAACATGGGTTTTGGATGTGTTCCTCCCATGGTCAGATGTGAGTGCTGGGCATGCCTTTCTGACATGGTTCATTCCATAATCAGATGTAAGTGCTGGGCGGGCCTTTCTGACATGGTTCATTCCATGGTCAGATATAAGTGCTGAAGACATTGAAGACCTACCTGGAGGCTAGGCCTACAACCAACATTAAAAAGGGTTGGCTTTGTAGAACTTCCTGTGACGAGAAGAATGAAGAGATAGCACTATTTGATTGAGATAGTGGAAGCAGTGATGATGATGGTGATCCAGTGACGATCCAGATCAAGTGATGATCCAGACTTGATGATGATCTAGTGACGATCCAGATCAAGTGATGATCTAGACTTGATGATGATCGAGTGACGATCCAGATCAAGTGATGATCCAGACTTGATGATGATTCAGATCAAGTGATGATCCAGACTTGATGATGATCCAATGATGCTCTAGATCAAGTAATGATGATCCAGTGATGCTCCAGATCAAGTGATGATCCATACTCGATGATGATCTAGACTCGATAATGATCCAGTGATGATCCAGATCCGGTGATGATCCAGACTTGATGAAGATGACTTGACGATGAAGATGACTTGAAGATGAAGATGACTTGATGATGATCCAGATGATACAAAGAAGAGGACGTGTGCTGATAAATTGTGTCGAGAGAATACCTTCCTAGTTAAGAGGGAGTGTTGATGTATTTGTAACTTCAGAATGTATTCACTTGTATATCTTATGTATTGTACTCCGATGTTTGTTTCGAGAAGTATCTATATTGTAATTGAGTCATGTCATGCCTCGATGTTCCGATCGGGAGATTCGATAATGTAAACAAGTCATGTAAAGTCATTGAGGTTAACCCTTCATTGTAAGTCGGGGCAATAGTCCCCATAATTGTGTCAAGGTTAACCCTCTTTGTTGATCGGAGGGCAAAGTCCCCACAGTTGTGGGGCACTATGGTTATTAGACTCTCCTAGAGATGTCGGCCCTAGTAAGTAATTGTTAAGTGGGGCTGGCA
>LPNX010732490.1:1115899-1147395 GCA_001517045.1 Pseudotsuga menziesii | reverse complement strand
AATAGAGAGTGAGCCTCTCTATTTATCACACACACACTCACTCATTGGGGCGCATGAGTGAGAGAGGAGAAGCTCTCTCAAGTGAGAGAGAGAGAACAATTGTGGAGATCATCTTTCTATCTTTGGGTTTTTACTGTTGCCATTGGTGCTCATTCTATCTCTGAGGAAGTTGCGGGGTTTTGTCTTTTATGGTTTCCCCGAGGAAAATTCTGTGTCTCTTGTCTCTTGTGTTTATTGCTGTGCATGTTATTCTCTCAATAATATCCTAAGATCATATTGCTTAAATGATAAAAATCTAACAGAGAACATATGAATAAACATCTTGATACATCTTATTCCTTCTTGCAGCATTATGGGACATGGGATCCTCATGTCATTGGATCAGATTTGATTGGGATCTTCATGATTGTGTGCTTTTGACACATGATGATTATCTTGCTTGGAGGTGCAAGCTTCTTGAGTGCTCTTTGATGGATGATCACTTTGGCCACATTGGGAGTGGCATATCTTTGTATCTTTTCACTAAGTTTCATGATGATGTATCTATCTTTGTGATTATGATGTATGAGAGTATGCATAGTAGAACTTGGGACCTTGACATCCCTCCCTATGATGCATTGTTTTGTACCACTCTATGTATTGATGGAATGTGCCGGTTATACGAACCTGACATTCCACACTTGATTGAAATAATTAGGAGGATATTGTACACCTCCTACTTTGATGTATTGTTTTGGGAGACCTTGTGCATGATAGAAATGCGCAAGCATTGGGACATGGGCATCCCACATTCTGATTTGTATTTCACACTATGTATTGATGGGGTGCGCAAGTGTTTGGACCCTGGCATCCCATACTTGCTAGATTTGTTCTTGATGACATTGTGCACTAGGCGAGTGCGCAAGCAGTGGGACCCAATCATTGTTGATTATTGGTAGCTCATTGGGAGCACATATTGGTTGGTTGGCTTGAGGAAGCAAGCCTCTTGTCTTCTCCATGGATTCATCTTTGCAGCAGCTGGTGATGGTTTCCTACATGCTTTTGGATGGACTTATATTTATCTTTTAGGGTGTCATGATGACTTCCATGTGACTCTTATGCATTGCATAGGAGAATATATTATGCACCTTGTATTCTTGAGGATCACTTGGGATCCTGGCATATGTGCTTAGAGTTCACTAGATGCATGGTATGACAGTGGAGCAGATGGAACTATGCTTTGAGAAGATGATTCGCAAGGTGTAGTTGGGTATACTTCAAAGATGCAGATGGATACCACACTTTCAATGTTCATTCATGTGTTGAGGATTATGGGTGATATTGTTCTCCGGATGATTGATGATGAGTCTCCATGATAGTTGGTTTGCAGGTGCATGCGTTGGTGCATGTAGATATCACTTCCTTCAATTAATGTATGTATGGCCCATGATGTAGTTGGTTGTGGTGGTGGAAGGCATTGATGATGTGATGGTATTTCCCTATAGTTTCTTCATTGCTTGGGGACAAGCAAATTTGGGAAGGGACGACTGCCATGTCCCCAATTTTGGCCTAAGGAAAATTGGCCAAGGGCATCTAGGAAAAAATCATAAAAATTAAAATGGTGGCTAAAATAATTAAATTGCCTAAGTGAAATTATCCTAAGGTTCTCAAAAATAATTATTGTGGGATAATTTGGCCAATTGAGACCCCTAATTTGATTTTGCAAGAAAACATAAACAGTGGGGGATAAATTGAAGAATGTTTTCCCACTTAAGTAAGTCAAAGAGGTAATTATGAAAGTAATTGGGCATTGAATGAGTAAATGTGGTCAAAGGGCACTCAAGGAAATGGTCAAGGAGGTTCGAGGGCGCACTTATGGAGGTAGTGGAACAATTATGGACCACTAATCACTCAATGCATGGTTTTGGAATGTTCCATGGTATTGGCTAAAGGTGATTTTGGAACATGGTTTTCATTGGCCCACGGTATTGGAGACTTCTCAAATATAAAAGGAGGCAAAGGCAAATGGGAAAGGCATGCTTGAATATTTGGAGATTTGTTCTTGAGATTGTCTAGAGGTTAGCCTAGAATATTTGTTTGGGGTTGGCAAACTCCATCCATTTATTGTGATTTAGTTTCGGTGGTGCGACAGATCCACCCTAGCTGGACAAGGGGGAGGATCCATTTAGGGCCTTCTTTGGAGCTTCATAATTTGATTTGGTATCACATTTTGAGTTGGCATCACTTCTAGGTTCTTGTTGAGTGTATCTTTGTAGCTGCTATAGCAGCCATAGTTATTGTACTGTTTACTCTTTGTTATTCATAATAAAGGTGCCAACATTACTTCTCCATTGTGATGTGTTCTGGAATGTTTCCATTGTGTTTGACGAAATGTTGATGAGAATACAATTACTTGTGAAAGTTATAAATCAATGTAAAAACTATTATTTGTTTGTCAAATTCATATAAATGTGGCCATCTCGGATCGAGAATGTTACCAACTTATTTGTACCATAGTTGGGTTACTTGAGGAGCTGCCATTTGACAAACATGATAAATGTTTGTTTCTAGTGTATCAGATGATCCGCCTTTGTGCCTAGCAAGTTTTTGTTTTGAATAATTTTGACTATGGCCCCGCGGTGTTTGTAATAAAATGTGCTAGTAGGGTGTTTTGAGTGGTTCGGCCTCCTAAGACGTAGAATTTCAACTAAGGTATTCCAGGGAGTTATTTTCCCTTGACAATTATGCTTTGCCTATAGTTGAGTATAATTGACGAGGTTTTCTCCTGCTTCCTCCACAGCTGGAATGCCCAATTTTGAATTCTGGGCCTTGGGGGGTTATTAGAGCCCAACTGAGTATGTATAAACCTACTAGACATTATTAGAATAGAGCATGGTCATGTCCTAAGTCACTAGGACCCTCAAAAAAAATTCCGATTTTTTTTTAACCGGACGCGTCAAATTTTGGATTTTTAATTTTTTTAATTTTTTAATTTTTCCTAAGTTTTTAATTAAATTTTTCCATAATTTAAATGGAAAATTTAATTTTGTAAGAAGTCAGTCATCCGGAACCCGAATTCAGTGATTGAAGGCTCTAACCTTAAGCCAAAAATCATTCATGATCAGCCAGCCAGCTATCTCAAAGTTTCAGAAGTTCATTCAGCCTCATAATTAATAATTTCTCAAAAAAGTCATTTACGGAGAAATTATTAATTAAAATATTAAAAATGAATATTTTGGAGAAAATAAAAAACTCGCCAAAATAAACCAAATTGAATAAGATAAAAGCCTAAATGACATGGCATGAAGCATTTATGATGATTCCAATCAATATCGGTCAGTTTCAGATCAAGTATCGGAGTGTAGTAGTTGAACTATCCGTCAGAAATTTGCTCTCTTTGGTCAAATTTGTTTTTGGTTGAAGTGTGGGTTATCTATTGGTTGGGTGATCATTACGAGGGAGGATGAGCCACCTCAGCCCCCCTCATTACTCCAGCACTCAGCTACAACTCAGTTGCAGCTCAGTTCAACTCCAAATCATCATGCCGAGCTCATTCAATTACTCCGTTGTTACTCTTAGTCCGGATTTAGGGATTTGAGCCCTATTTTCTTTCCTTTTTGTATAAGTAGAGGCTCTTTTGAGTTCTATAGATCGGATTTTTGGCATAGAAACTCCGGAGAATTTCTATTGTAATATTTTGCTTAAGATTTAATAAAGTTGATGACTTTGGAGGTAAAAGCGGAAGCTCTATGTTGGTCATGATTCACCGTGTGAGGTGATACCTTTCTTTATGGATTCTTAAGCATTTGATTGTGTTAGTTTTGAAGGCTAACAATCTAACACTATTTCATATAATCTATGCTTTTCTCTTGAAGACTGTGTGCTTTCAGGTATCATCCGATATACAGGGGCTTTTTTATGCTTAACATTCATTCTGCAGGTTCCACAAGAAGTCATTCTCTTTCAGGAAAATCGAGAAGCACAATTTCTTTGCCTCATCCATCAAGTAAAATAAATCTTTTCAGTTACTTTTCTCAAGTTTAGTCTAAGTTTCTCCTTTCTCAATATTTCCATGTGTCTCATGTTCGTTTTGACCTGAGAAAGTAGCTTGGGATTTGATCCCAAGTGCCACATAATTTTGTGGCTACTTTTCTTTCCCCACTAGCATCCTTGCGTACATCCAGCTAGTTTGGACGGTTTTAGGACTAGTGCTTCTACTGTTCACCTTGTTTGGAGGTTGATCCCACTTTTTGTTGATTATTGATTGATTAGGGCTTAAAAACCTGAAAGAGATTCTTGGGTAGATTAGTCTGTTTTTAACATTTTTGTAAGTTAATTAATTAATCTCTAAAGTCTCTTGAACTTGTCGTAATCCAGGTCAAGAGCACTCTTTATCGGAGAGCATTCCCACTGCATATCCTTGCATCAAGCATATATTTTAGCTAAGTCTCTTGAACTTTTGTCATAAGACAAAGTCAAGAGCGCTCTCTGTCGGAGGGTTTTAATCAATTTACTTAATAAAATTCTCCAACTTACATTTCCCCGCTAATTAATTAATCTCATTGTTTCCTTGTCGGAGTATGCTCTGACCGACCTAAAAATCGGAGTACCTAGAAACAACATTGGATTGTTAATCTTACAAGACTCATCTTAATAAATTTTTTTACCCCATAACCGACGCACCGATGTTGTAGAAAACTTTCTAAGTCATTCCTAGTAAAGGTGTCGGAACTCCCCGCTGTCTAGAGTCTCAGGTAGCTGGTCAATCTTCGCGATACCAGCCTGAGACACTGGGCGGGCTGTCATGTCTCCAACGGATTAACTTGGAAGATTTTCTCGGCTGATCTTGTGATACCTTTCGTTGAAGCCCTAAACAAGACCATTTAAAAAACATTTAAAATATACCAAGGGCACTCGCATAACATTCACTAGCTTTATTTTAGGACTTGTTTTTATCTCTTTAATCATTACAGAGCTTCGACTCCATAAGGCACTGGTCTATTAATTTATGCGTGATTGTTACATCTGGATCACTTGTCTTTAGCTTATAAAATCTTTATCTGTGAATGCATCTTTATCTCACAAGTCTTGATATATTGTTCATCTTTTAATCCAGTACAACAACGTGGATTGCTTTTGTCTTGTGTTCAAAATTCATAATTTTAATCATCTTTCATCACAATAACTCCTAATCAACACCCATCCACATCATAACATCAAAAACTTAACTTAAAAATTGAGCCATAGAAAACTCTTTGTGAGGGACTACCCCCCTTGGCTTCGTTAGGAGTTAGCTTAAACGGAGGAGCTAGGAGTAGGTGACAGTACCTGGTTTTGTGCTTGCCCCCAAGGTCACACCTCTCCCACTTTCCTAAGTGAGGAGACAGCCTTCGGAAGATTTCTGCTGCTGGTGTGCGATCGGTGGACAACAGAGAACATATCAGTAATTCTATGTGGTTATTTTTTGAGTGTCATATTGGATTCCTTTTTGTTTTTATAGCAATTTGACTATCATATTGCAAGATTGTTAGTTTGATCTGCTATAACTTCAAAATATTTAATATCTCATGCAGCCAAACTGCCTTACAAGTTGCTTTGAGCTTCTGCTTTATATGATGAAAGTGCAATAGAAGTTTTCTTTTTATCTTATCTAAGAAATTACACCACTTCCAAGGTTGAAAGTATATCCTGAGGTTGATTTTATACCATCAACTTCTCTTGCCCAGGCTGCATCGGAAAAGCTGCTTAATGGGCAATTTTCTTTTTGCTCAAATGCAACTCCAAAATGCAAAATACCTTTGATATATTTCATTACTCTTTTTGCTGCATTTCAATGCACCATCTTGAGATAATTTAAAAACCTTAAGAAAGTATGGCACATCGTATCCAAGATTTTCTAAAGGTTCGTCATATCCATATCTATGCATGTATCCATATCCATGCAACTTAGCCCTTAGAAAGTTATTGCCTTGCAGGGTTGTACATATTTTACTTTGGAGTTGCATCATTAACTAGTTCTGGAAATTCTGTATATTAAGTCAAAGGACCTGGTTACTTTAAGTTAGTTCAAAGAACTGGGCAAGCTTTACTGAAGATTTAAGAAACATGTGCATCAATTAAATTAAACATTGGGTTTTTCAGTGTGCATAATAAAAGGGCATGTTTTTCTAACAGACACATCCTTCAATTGAACTGGGTACTAGTATATCTGTAAGACTTGTACTAACCATCTTGAATTTAGTGTAGTTTATGAGAATTAGCTTGCCACTAGATCAAACGCACCTCCAGAAAGATTTTCACATTACGATTAACAGGTGTAAAAAATTTAGGTGCAAAGTTATTTAATTTGATATTTAATTTGTTGCTTTATTTAATGTTTTCTCTTTTATGTTAGGTTCTTAGCCACAAGGGATATGATGGTGCATTAGCTGATGTTTGGTCTTGTGGAGTCATTCTTTATGTGTTAATGGCGGGATTTCTTCCTTTCGATGAGGATGACCTAACAAGTCTATATAGAAAGGTATGTTCTTACAAACTCTGTGATTATCCATTGCACGAAAAAAAAATTGATGCTTGCAAAGATGAAGAGCAATGTGGAAAATAGTTGCCTAAGAGGCATGGAAGACTCAAAACATTAAGCTAGTTGATACAAGTGATTTTATAAATAGTTTAAAGCTAACTTTAGCACTCCAGTACGAGTCATAGCATTGGAATTTGTTTTGTGCATTAATATGGGTCAACTATTTCTCTTCATTTAAGCTATTGCAGCTTATACATATTGTAGTGTCCCACACTTCTTTTGGAATACCAGTGTCTCACAGTAGTAGAACTCTAGCTAGATGATTCATCTCTAAAGGCAATCTTATGACAAAGATGCATTCATTTTTCTTCTTGTGCTTTGTTGAAAGATGAAATTCTTATGTAGCAAGACTGATCCTTCCACCCCCTAGACCCAAGATTAAGCCTTATTCAGTCACGATTCATTACCTTGTAGCAGTGCTACTGGCAACATAAATTGTGTACTAGATTGCGGATTCCGTCAGTGATGCCCTTTTTTATATCTTAGAAGCTCTTAATGTCATTAGTCAGACTTGAATACAATTATCTTATCCTCTCTTATCTTATCTACTGAGATCTTCAATTTACATTTTATGGTTCAAAATTCTAATACAGATAGGATTTGCAGCTTTATTTTTCTCAGTGACATTATTTATGCAACATGTACATCTGATGATTGATATGATATGTTGTAGATCAATGAGGCAGACTTCTCATGCCCAACATGGTTTTCCCCTGGTGCCAAGTCTTTGATTTCTAGAATTCTCGATCCAGATCCACAGACTGTAAGTTTCTTGACGTAATTGTTGACTTGTCATGAATTTGAAATTGTTTGGATTTTCTTCTTACATTTTAAGTTTCCAAAAAATCTGGTTGCAAAGTTTTGTATCATCACCGATTAGTTCTTGATCTTCTTCAGCGCATAAAAGTCAGTGGTATCCGGGAAGATGATTGGTTCAGAAAGAATTATGTACCTGTCAGGCTTTATGAAGATGATGATGTTAACTTTGATGATGTGCAAGCAGTTTTTGATGATTCTGAGGTTGGATAAGATCTCTTTACTTTTATTTTTCTTGTCATGTTGCATGTAATTTCTAGTGGAAAGAAGAAAAAATGCATAAAAAATAACAGCTTCACTGTCACCTAGAATCCAATTTTGTAGTCGTAGGTCCAAAAGTAAGCTCTCTTAAAAGACATAAAGGAAGTCTATCAAATTTTATATCAGAATGCAATGGAGGAAGGGATGTTCTGAAGCTCAAATGTATGTGTTATAGGTCCTGGTTACTATCTATTGTATCTTTTCATTGAGTTCTTCACTGTGTTTGGTATTAAGTTGGTGATTCTTCTATTTTGGTTGTGTATTCTATATTTAATTGAATCTAGGAGGGCCCTTTTAAATAGATTGAGAAATGATGTGCAATGCGTCGGATTATAGTATTTTTTTGATCTAAAACGTTGGAGTGCATTAATGATTGTCAACATAAATGTGAATCTATTGGCTATTCAGGCAGCAGACAATGTGATTTATATTTTATGGTTTTGCAGGAACAATATGTAAGTGAGCAGAGAGAAGCAAAAGAACTCGGTCCTTCAATGATGAATGCATTTGAGTTGATAACCCTCTCTCAAGGGCTCAATCTTTCAGCATTGTTTGAGACACGGCAGGGCTGGGAACTNGCAGAGAGAAGCAAAAGAACTCGGTCCTTCAATGATGAATGCATTTGAGTTGATAACCCTCTCTCAAGGGCTCAATCTTTCAGCATTGTTTGAGACACGGCAGGTCTGGTAACTGAAACATTTCTTGTGACTCTTTTTTTGTTGAAAAATACTTCTTATATTCCTAGAGACATATTTACAAGCCAAATTGCAATGCGTGGAATGGTATAAACAATGTCTATCATGTTAAATTATACTTATTCCAGGCGTAGATAAAATATTTCCTAGTGATTTTCCTTTCTGAAAATTACTTTTACAGCTCACTGAATAAATTATACTGTGGGAATATTTTAATAGAAATAATTAGCAGAAGCGATTTCAATGGAAAACAGATCTACTCAGTAAAATAATGAACACATAATTTCTGCCATTCAATTAAGCTTTTCATTCAATAATTTCCAAGCTTACAAGGGCTCCCTTATTGGGAGAGTGGCCCTAATAAAATACAACAACAAACCTGGCAAAATGCCCTCCTCCAAACTGCAAAACTGCTTAGCAAACCTAACTTCCTGCTATTGTGCTGACCTGTACAACGTTGCTGTACGGCTCATACAAACACATCTCTCTACGTATCTGCTGATACAGATGCACCCTACGCAGTGCGTGCCTGTCACTCTGTCTACACAGCCACGACCTGCAAATGGTTCACTTGTGTCTCTATCCGTACGACTCTTGTGAATTGGTATGAATTCCATACGAACTGGACAAACGACGATTTGCTTGGACCTCTACTTGACTAGTATGGTCCCCTTGGAAGATTCCTTTGTCTGCTGCAATTTCTCTCTTGGTCAAATATGGAAAGTAGAAAGTACTTCTCTCGAACTCAATGCTTGAGTTTCAACTTTCACTCTCTTCTAATTGTGTTTCTTCTCCTCTCACCTTGGCTACCTTTTACACTATTGGGATGAACCAAAACCCTAACTTTGATGGCTGAGATTAGGTCTCATTCGCTTGAGATCAATGGTTAAGATTCACTTAATTAACTTCAATCATTAATGCCAAAACTTAGGCATTTCTCCAAATTAGCCCCAATTAATCTAAAAAGACATTCACTTTAATAATTGACTTTAATAAAGTGAATATCCTATGTTCCTAAGAGGTATTTGATGATGATCTCCATAAACAAGACACAATCTCATGGAAATACCTGTTTGAGATACAAACATCAACACTCCCTCTTAGCGAGGAAGGTATTCTCCACCAATCCTAGTTTATCTCTAAAGAAGACAAACTTCCCTTTCACCAAGGGTTTGGTGAGAATGTTTGCAACCTGCTCATCTGTGGAAATATATTGGAGCTTGACTGCCCCCTTTTGGACCTTGTCTTGGATGAAGTTTGGTGTCAATAGGCTTGGACCTGTAACGGAATACTAGATCCTTAGAAAGTTTGATACATCTTTGATTATCGTAGTGAATCACCGTAAGATCCAACCTATGATCAAATAATCCTATAAGCAATTTGCAAAGCCAAAGAGCTTCACAACTCGTCATGCTAGTTGCCATGTACTCTGCCTCTGTTGAACTGAGTGCTACGGAAGTCTACTTCTTGCTGACCAAGAAATCATTGTTGAATCCAAGCTAAAGAAAGACCCTGACATGCTTTTCTGATCAAATGCACTCCTTGCCCAATCTGAGTCTGAATAACCTTGCAACTCCACTCCATTACCTCCATGATACCTCAATCCATACTCCATTGTGCCCCTCATATACCTGAGCACATGCTTCATTGCTACCCAATGCAACTGTAGCTGCCTTTCACACACCTGGGGGGGGAGACGTGGCAAAAATCTTCAAGCCACTCGGTGTGTCCTTGGGGACAAGTCTGGATTCAAGTCTGTCACCTTGTTCTTGACTCCTCCATTTAGGCCAACTCCTAATCAAAGCCAAGGGGGGTAGACCCTATTAGTTTCTAAGGCTGTTAAGACTTAGTGTGATGATTGATGATCGAGTGAGTTATTTAGGAGTTTGATGAAAATACTGAAACAAGATGTTTGCAATAAGAATTGTAAGCACAACAACATATAGATTAACTTAACACATGATATACAAATGATATCGAAGCAAATGATTGCATGTTAAAAATACCAGTACCAAAAATTGGAGTCGGAAATAAAAAAGCACTGTTGTGATGCTGAGAAATCTGTTGCAAATGATCTTGGTAAGTTTTATATTATTGTGGAAGATGGGTGAATTAGATTAGGGGGAAGGGAACTCCAAATATATCCGAAGGTACGAGGAATATGTCCAAAAGCCTTATTTGATGCGGTTTCACGCGAAGAATATGTAGGTTGGATCGGAGTCTCTAAGATGTCTCCAACACTACACCAACAAGAGTGTAGCCTGACGGTGTCTCGAGGTCACTACCCAGTTGTTCTCGCTTCCTTTGTGAAATTCCCTCGTAACGGATCAAATCGAGGCGTTGGATTTTCACCTTGGGAAGTTTAATTCAAATGTGAGATTAATTAAACTAGTCATGCACGTTGCTTTTGATGCATCCAACTGTTCGATCAAACTGCAAGGGTGTAGAGCATACACAACAGAGTCTTGTTGATTTTAAGGTTTTTTAAAGATTGTGTTTGTTTGTTAAAACGGAAAAATTTAACCTCCAAGAATCTCTTTCTGTTGAAATGAACCTCAATCGAGAAAGCAAGGAGGGGTTAATTTTAAACGAGAAGTAAAAAACTAACACAAGGTACTAAAAGAAACAATGGTTTTTTAATTAAGCCTACCATGCATCTCTTTCCCCTTTCGGGTAACTTGAGAGGTCGTGGGGTTAGTGTTTCTATTAATCTTGATCAAATAAAGATATGAAATGAATGAACATATCAAAGTATACTGCTCTGCAAAAGAAACTAAACTAAACAAGCAAAACATGAAACTATGGCACCGACACGGATCCCCCCTGGGGGGATTGGGAGTGGGCTCTGAAGAGCCACTCAAGAGTTTTTTTATTATGCTCGGTTACAATGCTTGTTAAGAAACACCACTTGGTTCTTATAGATCATGAATCTAGGGGCTTACAAATCCTTGGAAAGAGAGCTACAGAGGGATGGGGAACTCCTGGAAGTTCCGGATGGCCCAAAATTCGATTTTTGGGCAGCATTTCTTTCTTTTTTTTGATGGACCTGCTAAAAACCAGCAAGCTTTTATCAGTAAAAAGTGCCCAAAAACACTTTGGAAGTGTCTTTGGACAACACACAAAAAATTTGTAAAAAATACTAAGTTAAAATGATAAAAAAGATGCAAAAATTAACCAAGGAAAACTTGGCTTGCTTTTTGGGCAGCCAATAATATTATGCACTTGGATGCAAGATTTAAACTTTAGATTTCAAATGGAAGACTACCCTATGCAAGCTAGAAATTTTCTTGATGATGCTTTGCAAAAAATATGCCTTCTTATGCCAGATCTACTTGAATAAAGATGAAAGCTGAAGCACTTGCTAGATCTAAGCTATTTGAATCCTTAAAGCTAGATCTAACTGAAGATTTGTATTTTAGTGTATAGATCTAAGTAAACAAGACAAGTAACCAAAGAGAGTATTGATTTTTAAGCAAGAGAAAGGAAAGAGCAAGAGTATTTTGCCGCGGAGGTTTTGCTTGGAAAACTTTGTAGTGGGATGCCGAGGGGCTATGTCTTTCGTATTTGTTAGAAGCGTGGTGGAGTCAAACTAGATCCACACCTCTTCCACGCTAGGTATCTTGAAACTCAACCAAACACTTGCAATACCCGTGAGATCTTGAAACACATATAAAAAGAGGTTAAGATAACATGTAAATAAACTTATTGACATGCAATATTTTACCTCTAAACATACATGATAACATAGAAATTAAAGTAACCTTACTTTCAATTCCTATTCCTACTTATTCGAAAGAATCCTTATAGGCAAGATCTATACCAAGAGTAATGCAAGAAAAATGGAGAAAATACACAGGTTACCTCATGAAAACATGACAATCTGAGCCCACACATAGTAGCACCACACCATTAGCCTCCAAAGCTTCTCTTTATTACAAGCACAATAGCAAAAGCATAACAAATTACAATAACATGTGCTCTCTTACTCCAAACCCAACTAGTTTGTGAGAGAGGCAGGGGCTTTATTTATAGCCAGAGAGGAGGGAGTGGGTGCATCTAACACTGACAGAGAGAGGTAGAATTGATTGGAGTCTAACTGAGTTGTAGTGAAGTGGAACTGGAGAGGCAACTGCTTCTCTCTCCACCAAACTCCAACAACCCACTCTTCAAGAGGCACATCATCCACACGCTAATCCTCATGACGTTGGTGTCACATCATCCACACGCGCGAGTCTTCTACCAACCCATTCGCATCTCTTCATAACAAAAGATATACCACTATCCAAAGTTTTTAAAACCCCTCACGTGGATGAGGGGTCCACCCTCCATAGTGGTTATCGTTTTTAACATATGGTTTGACGTCATCCCTTGCATATAAACCATTCGCTAACCTCAAAATTAACCAAAGTTTAAGTCTTTTCATGTTTTGAAGAGGGTCGCATGACATGGGGGCCCACATGTCATGTCATTTCCATCATTTTTTACTTGATTTTTGACTTTTAAAATTTTTGACTTTGGTGCTAAATTGATGCACCTTTAGCATTAAAATGCTAATTTGATGCTCCATTATATGAATAATGCTTTACGGGATGTTTTAGCCGCTCGAAACATATGAAAAGTGGCTTATGGGGTAAAGAAGATGCTTTGAGTGTGAAAACGAGCATCTCCACGCCAAAAACAGACTCCGGACCTATTTTTTATTACACTGTGAAGTTTTTTAATTAAACCATTAAAAATGGCTAATTTTGTGGAATTGAACTAAAACCTAGGGGGACCTAGCACATGTGCATACGAATCAATTCGAAAGCCTAGCATGTTTATAAACACTGACACATAGACTCTAATAACCTCCCTAGGCTTAACCTCCAAGACGACTACCTCAACTTTGGAGGTGTGAGTGAAAAACTTGGAAATTATTAGTCGTTTGTTCAACAACAAATAATCACCAAGGGAAAAAACACTCTGGGATAGTCGGATTGATGTATAAGTCTAGGAGACCGAGTCTTTTACATACTTCACCATGCCAATACATTTTATTACAACCACCCCAAGGGGGTATGAACATGTGGTACAAGAAAAGCTTAAATTTTTTCCCAGAAGAGGCATGGCTGACTTCTGAAATCTGAAGGATGAACAATATTGTTTGGTCATCTTTTTCGGCTCACTTGACATAATCAACCAAGCATGACTTGGTAGGTAACTACACCTGCCCTGACTCCACCATGAATTGACTTAAGGTGTTCACAACAAAACTTATATCTGGCCCGGTGTTGACCAAATACATCAATGCTCCAATATTTATAAGTGTCTTGAATGGTTTGTATATTTTCTATGTTGCTAAAGTAGTTTATTTGCAGTGATTGGTGGGCAATATTTTAATTCATTTCATCTTACTACTAGAATAGTTGTTTTTACTTTCATAGATTAAACAACCTTAGATTATTTTCATAGAGACCACCCCCCTTGGCTTCGCTAAGAGTTGGCCTAGAGGGAGGAGTCGAGTATCAGGTGACAACTCTTGGCTCGAGCTTGCCCCCAAGGTCGCATCTAGTGGCTTGAATATTTTTTCCACGTGACTCGAGGTGCGAATTAGGCGACAACATTTTGGTGCCGTTGCCGAGAATAAATCTTTCTATTCCCGGAATACAACTTTGTTTTCCACTTTTTTGTTTTTGGTTTGTTTGATGAATGTTTAGAGTAGATCTTTACTTTTCGTCTGGCGACTCCACTAACCTTTTTCTCTTATAAATTTACAAAGAAATGCAAAAAAATTAATTTTTGTGAGTGTTTAAATGCATATTTTTCTTCTCACTTGGCGACTCCATTGAAGGGATAAAACCCTGTTATCTAAAAAACTTGTGAAGATTTGTTGTGTGTAGATGAGCACATGCGACACATTGAGATTTTTTCAAAGCTCATTAGTTGACAGCTCCACCTGTTCAGTACAAAGTTTCATGGTTATATCAAATGCACATTGTTGATTTTTGAATCGGATGAACTAAAGGGAGCAATGTGGTGCTCAGATAGTCACATTTTTTCATCCCATCGACTTCTCAAACATCCCAGGTTTTCCTAACTTTGGTCATGGCGTGGGGGATATATATAAATGGCTTCCAGTCTTTCATGGAAATTATGGTGATTCAACCATCTGGCATGTCAAGTCTTTCCTTCAATTGATGGCTAGCTCCAATGTTCTTTATGGAGACAATATGATGGAAATGTTTGCTAGCACTTTTCAGGGAGAGGCTTGTTATTGGTTCTATCAAGGCCTTCCTACCAAGTGTATAACCTCCTTTCCAAGCTTCCTTTCTGTTTTTTTAGAGCAGTGTCATGATGGTAGGGGTAGTATGAATGGTTTGGTGTTACCGGATGAACTAGCAGGCCTAGTCATTGACCAACGTATGAAGGGGAGAGTGACCACTGTCACCTTAGCCACTCTTCCTAAACTGCTTTGGAAGTTGAAACCACCTAGGGGAGAGCCCTATTATAACTCTGTGAGGACACAAAACACGAAAATGTATCTTCTTTAGAGGATGTTAGTGACCAGTGCCTATTGGAGTGAACTAAAAAATAATGAAGACATACCAATATGTATGAATATGAATCATATAAGTGTAGTTAGTATATCTACATCATTAGTGCAATTCATCCAAGTTAAGCTAATACGCCACTACAGTCTTTAGTTAATGCACACATCATATAACAATTGTGAAAGGCCATTCAATTATCCAACTTCACTAACAAGGAGGAATTACGAGTTCGATGTGGAATGAAACAAAGGCAACCAACAATGGGAAGGTAAAAGCAATAAAATGCAAGTGCTTGTTGACAATAACAACAATGTAAACTTTCACACAACCACACTCATAATATTAGCAAGCAATCATCACAAAGTACAACAGTGAATTCAAAGATATATCAATCATGAGGACAACAGTAGTTACACCACTTGATCACATGTTTATGTATTAGATCCACACTCTATGTTAGGCAACAGTAAATACCATAAACACTGAATGTACTAATAAGCAAGGTCTAAAACATTATTTTAGATGATCATTAGCAGCAGTACCACTACGATCCTGGCCAACCTGTAAAAACCATTCGCCATTATGCAAATGTGGACTCAAGCTACTGCAAGCCTTGTCTTTGAACTCCTGAAGAGGACTACTTTGAAATGCAATAGTATGTTTCTTCTTTTGCCCCATCAAGGAATCCAACTGCTCTTCAATACTAGAAAGCCTAATCACTGACTTGGTACACACAACTCGAAGAACTGTAAGCTCAACATCTCGTTGTACTATGGTGTCTCAGAGTATCTTGGTCCTCTCTTTCATTGCTAGAATGCTTTCTTTAACACGTTCAATCTTCTTTCGGTGGCTATCATGTGGAAGCTCTATCTCATGCATGTATAAACTCTCTCTAACCTCCATGTGTGACTGCCCACTGTCTCGAATGTTGTGCTCATTGCCTTGCACCACATGTATTTCGTCTGTCATAACTGTCTGGACTCCTGATGTAGGTGATGAATAGTATACCAACTCCAACTCATCATACGGCTTGACCACAATCTGATTAGCGAATGTGCTGGTGTCGCTAGACTCACAGGATGGCTCTAATGCTATCTCCTCATGCACATCCTCATCATGTACTGTTAACTCCAAATCAAGCTCACCAACAACCTGTACTTCATGCTCATCTTTCTTCACTCCCCCAACTATGCCTTTAAGGAGATCCTCATCCAAATCCTTGGGTTGGCTCTCGAACTTGATGGTGTAATAATCTTGAAAGGACAATGCTGCACATACCTCATCACCCAAGGCTAGATACTCATGATATCGAGGCAAGTGTTGAAATACTGCTAACCTCTGCAAATCTCTAGTTCGGTTGATGGCATCTGCTAGGGTGGTGGGCCTATTGTAAGCTCTGGGTTTGTTCTTACTTTTAAAGTGGCAGAAGTCAGTGAAGGTCATGGCTGAATGGAAGTCATCTCCTAAAGCTCTATGCTCTCTCAGATAGGCACTCATGGATTCTTCTGGTTCTACTTGTACTAGAGGCACTGCAGCTGGACTATCTAAGAATTGAGGCATGGTAGGTCGGGAAGGCTTGTTGTATATATGGGGATGGCTCTGCATGTTGGTATGTAAGTGCTCCCCACTACTACTGGTGGATACCCTATCACTATTGGGAAACAAGGGACTGTGTGTGGTGGGCCCATTTTTCTTTGTCATTTGCCTGAAGGTACTCATCATTTCTTTTTGCCCAGTAGTGAGTTCTTTTATGGCTGACATGAGACTATTGAAAGTTGTTTTATCATCATCGGCCATTGTTTCTTTGCCCTTTCCAAACTGATACTCTTTGTCCCCCAACTCTATGTCCTCTAATTCCTCTTCTCCTCTATCACTGTTTCTAAACCTCTGTCTCCGGTAAGTAATGTTGTATGGATCTTCTGAATTCCATTACAATTTTGCATGCCCACAGTTGACAAGGAACATGCTCTGATACCACTGTAATATCCCAAATATTGATATTCTCTAATGTTCTATGATAGTGCTGACTCGCACACTCAATCTCATACAAATTTGCAAAATATCTGTGCATGCAAACTCGCCATGCAAAAATGCCCTAAAATATAGTTGAATTAGGGTTAGGGCTTTGCAGAGAGAAATTAACACTTACCACTGATATTTTGGTTGATAATGAATCTAGAGACAGTTGCATGCATAAGGATCCGGATGGGTGGTCTAATAATGCTCTTTTCCTCCGGTGTTACCGCCCCGTAGTACCGTAAAAACCCTCCAAACTGAAGGTGACGTTTTTGTAGGAGGAGAGGTCCGTTCGGGCTGAGCCTTTCTGAGCTTGTCCATCTGCTGATGCCGAAGAGATGTCCTGGCACATGTGGAGGTTTGGTTGCCTCTAAGTGCCCTAGCGAATTGATTAGCAGTTCTGCTACTCACGCCCCCAACTGATCTGTTTGGCTGATAGCTGCTCCAAGTGAGCAAACTGATGGTTGATAATCACTGCATACCGTAGGATAGGCCTGCTGAGAAAGAGGAAGCTGTCATGCGGAGGAAATACTAGGTTTTGTGGTCCCAGCGAATCCTTCTGTGTTTTCCCTTCTACTTCCGGTTGCAAAACGTGGATCTGCTAATAACCCGTCGGAATGTGTTGGATCTCCGAATACTGTAGTATATGATGGATGCAATGGATAAACCTGGATGATCTATCCCAATAAAAGTCTTGGGCAGATATCTCACTGTTGAACCCTCGCTAGCTGAAGACACCGTCTCCAACCCCAACTGCCGCGGCTGCACACTATGCTGTTGCGCAAAACTCCAAAATCAATCAACAATAACAATAGATAGTTCTTTAGTCCCATAACTCTTCTTAAATAGATCTTCATATGCTTTTAGGGTTTGCATGTCAATTTTAGGGTTTATGCTTCACTTTTGCATGCATGCAATTCTAATTGGATGTTGACTTTAAGACTGACTAAACAAGGCCTGCATGCTCTGCATGCTTTTAGGATATGAACTCTGATGGCCCTCCTTCTACACTGATGACTTAATAATACTGAATTGATGTACCTTCTGCTCCTAGTGCGATCAGTCCTCAGTTATTCCCTTTTTATAAAAAAACTAAACATTACAGAGAGTGAAGTTTGAATACTTCAGGGACAAGCTTGGAGTTGTGTAGATCGGTGTCCATCGCAAGGAGTGTTGAAGTCCTAGATAGTGCTAGGCCTGCATTCACTATGAAATAGGATTGACCCTACAGAGAGACACATCCAGTATGAAACAAGATTGGCTCTGTGAAGTCCTAGATGGTTCTAGTCTTGCATTCAGTATGAAACATGATTGACACTACAAAGATCCGCATTTAGTATGAAACAAGACTGACCCTACGAAGGCATTCAATATGAAACAAAACTGACACTGCAGAGATCCACATTCAGTATCAAACAGGATTGTCCCTGCGAAGGCATTCCGTATGAAACAAGAGTGGCACTGCAGAGATCTGCTGTAATGTCCTCTTTCAACTAAACCACCCTGAGACACCCGTCAACCTATTTTATTCCCATAGGTTCGAGTGGGTAATAAAGAAAGGGAATAACTAAGGACTAATAGCAGTAGGAGTAGAAAGGTACATCAATTCAGTATTATTAAGTCATCAGTATAGTAAGAAGGCCATCAGAGTTCATATCATAAAGCATGTGGAGCATGCAGGCCTTATTTCTTCAATGTTAAAGTCAACATGAAATTAGAATTGCATGCATGCAAAAGTGAAGCATAAACCCTAAAAGTGACATGCAAACCCTAAAAGCGCATGATGATCTATTTAAGAAGGGTTATTGGACTAAAGGAGAATGCTATTATTATTATTGTTGATTTGGAGTCTTGGAGCAGCAGCACAACGTGCAACAACAACAGTTGGGGTTGAATACATAGTCTTCAGCTAACGAGGGTTCGACAGTGAGATATCTGCCCTAGTCTCCTTTAGGGTAGGCCATTCAGGTCCACCATCAGCTCTTCATCCTTATTCATTCATATACAACTATTTGGCACCCATCGAAAGATTGTTTGCAGGGACACGTGTGCAGCTAGGGATTTCGCTGGAAAACCCCAAAGCATTCAATGGGTCTTCGGATCTCAGTTTATCTTCTGAATATTGGCATCATCTTCATCAGCAGGATCGTCCTACAATATTGGGTGATCATTAGCATCCAATTTGCTCATTCGAAGCAGTTTTGATCAGTTTCGTGTAGCTGGGGGCGTGAGCAGCTAAACAGGTAAACCAATTCGCTAGCCTTCCTAGAAGGGTCAGAGCCTCTACATGCTTCAGTCATTCTCTCCGGCACGGGAAGACCTTCATCCTGACAAAACCTCATCTTCATCAGGTAATTCCTTCACAAAAAACGCCACCTTCAGCTGAGGAAGGGGGTTCGTGCTGCTGGGCGGTAACATCGGGAAGGGAGCACCAGTTCTTCATTAGTTCAGCTCTTTGTGCATGCGTATTATCTCTGGAGTATTATCAACCTGATTATCAGTGGTAAGTGTTGATCTTCTCTCTACAAATCTCTGCCGTAGTTTAGCTATAATTTAGGGACATTGTACCGACACCTTGCATGCAAAGTTTATTTTAGTATTCTTTCATATTATCAGTATACGAGTGATCCCTATAATAAAAAACAATAGAATATCAGTATGTGGGATATTATAGTGGTATCAGAGCATGTTCCTTCCCAGCTGTGGGCTTGAACATGAGAAGTAAATGAATACAAAAGAAGACACTTTTGTAATCTATAGGAGAAGGAAGAGTAGGTACACGGAGGAGCAGGAATTTGAGGATATCCAGCTAGAAGATACCAACTCAGACATGGACCCAATAGGTATACACTCTGACCGAGGGAAAGGAACATGAGAAGAGGAAGACAGGATGGAGTTTCGTAGCTTGGTGAAAATATTGCATGACCTAGCCAAAGGGCAAAAGGAAGTCTTGCATGCAATAAACATGTTGGCTTTGAAACTAGAACCAAGGCATAGCAGTACACCTCTCTCACCAGTAGATAGAGGGTCTACAAGCAGTAGTGGGAAGCATGCATACACCAATATGCAAAACACCCCCCATATATATAACAGACCTTCCAACAGACCTACTATGCCTCACTTCCTGGAAGTTACGGTAGCAGGACCAATCATGCCAGTAGAACCTAGTGAACCATTTGGAGCCTACTTACAGGAATACAGAGATTTGGGAGATGAGTTCCATTCAGCCATGACTTTCTCGTATTTTTGCAACATGAAAAGTAGGAGCAGGCCAAGAGGTTTCAATAGAGCATTCAACCAGAATTTTGAGTTGCAACGCACATTGGGGAGACTAACTATTCCCAATTTTGATGGGACATCTAGTTGTTCAGCCAAGATTTGGGTACAGAAGTTAGTCACCTACTTCCAACTTAACCCCATGACAAAGACATATGCAATCAAGTTGGCTACTTTACATTTAGACGAGGAAGCACATGAGTGGTGGTACCACGGACTGGTGACATTGGGTCACAACACTATCACTTCCTACAGTGACTTCACACAGAAGCTTATGGAGTGCTTTGATAAGAAGGACCCAAAGATTCATTTCAGAAATCTTGCTCAGCTCAAGCAGATAGGCAGTGCAGAGACATTCATATTCGAATTCCAGAAAGTAGCAGTTATGGTATCTAACATATTAGAGAGTCGGTTGATTATGCTATTTACGGAGGCACTATCTGAGCCCCCTCGCGGATGGGTGAAGGCTTATAGGCCCATTACTTTGCAAGATGCTATCAGTAGGACTCTGGACCTACAAGATTCTGTGCCAAAAAACAAGCAAAAACCTACTAATCTCCCGGAAAGCAAGGAAAAACTTACCAATCTTCCAGTAAACAAGGAAAGGATAATCCCACAGAGGGAATGGTTGAACGAGGACAGACGATGAGATTTGAGAAGGAAGAACTTATGTTTCAATTGCAAAGAACCTTAGGTACCCTGCCACAGATGTATGGGTAAAGGGAAGGTACACCTCATCGAAGTACTTCTAGATAGCAGTGAGGAAGATGAGTCGGAGCAGAAATTGGATGGAGAACTACATAGTACAGAATTGGAACAATTACCATCGAGAGCCACTATTGCTACCCTCACAGGAGTCCCCACCTTCCATACTATCAGGATCAAGGGAAATATCCATGGACAACGTGCCATTGCTTTGATTGATGGTGGGGCCATCCACAACTTTATAGATGCCTCTTAGGTAGAGGAAACGATTTCCCACCGAGGACTTTGAGGGCTTTACCGTTGTCATGGATGACAATCAAAGGATGAAGTGCACACAGAGGATACCTCAGTTACAAGTACAACTTGGGAATTATACATTGGTGGATGACTTTTATGTGGTAGATGTGCCAGACACAAGCATTGTTTTGGGAGTACAATGGCTGTACTCAATTGGGAAATACTCAACCAATTACCAAACATTAGAGATGGAGTTCCTGGCACCAGATTGGAAAAGGGTAGTCCTAAGGGGAATGCCCAATGAAGCTTCAGGGTCAGCCACATCAAAGGGGATGACCACCATATTCAAGCATGGGGACAAGACTCGCACGAGAAAATGGTCAACTCCAACACAAAAGACTTCAAGGAAGGAACAGTGGTATTCAAAGGGATTTCCGGGTAGAATCCAGACAAACGTAGGATGAGCCCTAGGGAATTTGGAAAAGGAGCCAAATATAGCATGTTCAATCCTCACAGGTACCCTAGAAGATACAAGGATGGAATACAGAGCATGGGTGAAAAGAAACACAAAATCGAAGAAAAAGAAGAGCCACCCAGCAGTGGAATAAACTGGTTGATAAAAATGGACAAGAAGAGACAGGGACATATGATTCGGTATATTGGTTGGAGATTGCTTTAGGACAAGCAATTTCGAGCGGGGAGGACTGTAATGTCCTCTTTCAACTAAACCACCTTGAGACACCTGTTAACCTATTTTACTCCCATAGGTTCGAGTGGGTATTAAAGAAAGGGAATAACCGATGACTAATAGCACTAGGAGCAGAAAGGTACATCAATTCAGTATTATTAAGTAATCAGTTTAGTAAGGACATCAGAGTTCATATCATAAGGCATGCGGAGCATGCAGGCCTTATTTCTGCAATGTTAAAGTCAACATGAAATTAGAATTGCATGCATGCAAAAGTGAAGCATAAACCCTAAAAGTGACATGCAAACCCTAAAAGCGCATGATGATCTATTTAAGAAGGGTCATTGGACTAAAGGAGATATCTATTATTATTATTGTTGATTTGGAGTCTTGGAGTAGCAACATAGCGTGCAACAACAACAGTTGGGGTTGAAGACAGAGTCTTCAGCTAACGAGGGTTCGACAGTGAGATATCTGCCCTAATCTCCTTCAGGGTAGGCCATTCAGGTCCACCATCAACTCTTCATCTTTATTCATTCATAAACAGCTATTTGGCACCCATCGAAAGATTGTTTATAGGGACACGTGTGCAACTGGGGATTTAGCTGAAAAACACCAAAGCATTCGTTGGGTCTCCAGATCTCAGTTTATCTTCTGAATATTGGCATCATCTTCATCAGCAGGATCATCCTACGCTATTCGGTGATCATTAACATCCAGTTTGCTCATTCGGAGCAGTTCTCATCAGTTTCGTGTAGCTGGGGGCGTGAGTAGCTAAACATGTAAACCAATTCACTAGCCTGCCTAGAGGGGTCAGAACCTCTGCATGCTTTGGTCATTCTCTCTGGCACGGGATGACCTTCATCTCGGCAAAATCTCATCTTCATCAGGCAGCTCCTTCACCAAAAATGTCACCTTCAGCTGAGGAAGGGGGTTCGTGCTGCTGGGTGGTAACACCGGGAAGGGAGCACCAGTTCTTCATCAGTTTAGCTCGTTATGCATGCGTATTATCTCTGGAGGATTATTAGCTTGATTATCAGTGGCAAGTGTTGATCTGCTCTCTGTAAATCTCTGCACTAGTTTAGCTATAATTTAGGGCCATTGTTCTGGCACCTTGCATGCAAAGTTTATTTCAGTATTCTTGTATATTATCAATATACGAGTGAGCCTTATAATAGAAAATAGTAGAATATCAGTATCTGGGATATTACATCTGCATTCAATATGAACAACACTGATCCTGCGAAGGCATTCATTATGAAACAGGTTGGCACTGCAAGAGATCCGCATTCAGTATGAAACAAGACTGACCCTGCGAAGGCATTCAATAGGAAATAGGATGGACACTGCAAAGATTCACATTCAGTGTGAAACAGGATCGACCTTGCGAAGGCATCCAGTATGAAACAGAACTGGCACTGTAAGGTACATCCAACATGAAATAGGGTTGGCACTGTACGAATATGTTGATGAAGCCCTAGATGGGATCTAGGCCTACATCCAACATGAAACAAGGCTGGCTCTGTAGAACTTCTGAGGACGGATAGATTCGAAAGGTGTCGCTAGTCGACAAGATGAGAATTGATGCAGTAGTGACGATGATGACCCAACAATGATGATCCAGTGATGATGATGTCCAGAGACTGTGTCTAGTTCTGACGATGATCCTGTCAGGAGAATACCTTCCTAGTTAAGAGGGAGTGTTGTTGAAAATATAACTTTGTAAGATATTCTATTATATATTATTATTGTATTTTATTGTAACTCCGTTGGAGATGATTTTCCTCCATCCGGGGATGTTGTTATTATATTTGGTCATGCTAGAATATCGAGGTAAAACCTCCGTTGTAAGTCGGGGCAATAGTCCCCAGAAGAAATATTGTAAAATGTATTTTTATTTTCCCAAGAGAGAAGTCAGCCTTGTTAGGTTAGGAAGTCGGTCTAGTTAGGGTTTTTGGTAAGTCACTTGTAAAGTATAAATAGGGAGGCGACCTCCCTCATTTGGACACATCACGCAAGCAAGTTCGCTCAAGAGAGAGAAAGACAAGTGTGCCAGTGAAGGAGAAAAAGAGGCTGCTGAAGACATCTTATCTTTGGGTATTCTATCCTGGTTTGGCATTGTACCAAGTGACAGAACTATTCTGAAGAAGTTGCGGAGTTTTCTCCTTTATGGTTTCCTCGAGGAAAACCTTTGTGTTCTTGTGTATTGATATGCTTGTTTATCTTTTAGTTTAAAGATCTAACCTAAGTGAATTAAAGTACAAATTCTAACAAATTGGCCAAGTGTGGGAGTGAAGGTGAGTCCTTTGAGTTGATTTAGGATCTAGAAGGGAATGAATTGGACGAGAGGGCGCCACATCTCAATCAAGAGATGTGCCTCTACCTACTTGCCAATATAGTTCTTCAATGGATAGCACATGCCCATGATGTGAAGCTTGGAGAGAGGGTGCATCTTTAACTTGGTGGTGATTCGCTACATTTCCAAGATGCTTTCAATCACATGCTTTTGACTTGCGACCACACCAAATAATTTTTAAACACGACGCCAATCACTCCAAATGACTCGCCTTTAACTTGGTTTACCTTCCAATGTGTCTATTTATTTGTCACATGAGCCAATTCGTGAACCATGAAGTTGGTAACTCTTAGTGATTCGCTAGGTTCTTAATCTTCATTAAAAGTGGCGCTTCAACTAAGGCATGAGGTTTCCCACTATGAGAGACAAGATTGCCATGTCACACAACAAATTTAAACATGTGCCTTTGACTTTTTAAAAACTTTGACCTTTTGTCATTTTGTCGCATCATTAGAATTAATTTGCCATTTTGATGCATCTTTAGCAAAAAATGGCTCCGAGTGACTTTTTAATCACTTGAAGCATATGAAAAGTGGGTCTCGGGGTAAATAGGATGCTCCGAGTGTGAAAACGAGCATCCACACGCCAAATTCTGCCTCCGGATCAAGCTTTTATGCCAGTGTTCCACGGGGACGTGCCTCCTAAGGTCGGGGGCTCGCCCCTACGCTTCCCATGCCCCGGGGGCTGGGGGGCTCCATGGGAAATGTTTCCCAGCGCCCCCCTTTCTGCGAAACTTGGGGAAATGCGGGTCTAGGAGTTTCCCGGATTGGGGGGCTCCCACACGCCCCCTCTTGAAAATGGGGGGCTTTGATAGGCTCCCACTGCCTTCGATTTTTTAAATTTTTTTCCTTAAAAAAGAAATGGTTCATCTTAAATTTTAGGCTTTTACACTAAATGGTCATTTTAAAACGAAATAGAAACAAATAAAAAGAAACAAACATCGATATGATATGCTTGGCTATAATTATTACATTAAATTACATTAAACTCTTCGGGAATATAAGCATGCTAGTATGCAAATGGTGATGGGATGAGGAATTGATATGTTTATATGTTGGGGTTCATATTTTTATTATTTTTCTTTTTTCTTTTTTATAATTTTAGAGACTGATCCCCCTATGTTAGGGACGTTGACGCCTCCCCGCCCCCCCGTCCCCTAAATTTTGGGGTGTCTCTACATGTCCCCAATGTGCGTTTCCCTGCTCCCATGTCCCCGCGTCCCGGAAACTTGGTGGAACACTGTTTTATGCCCTTTACAAGATTTTATTTAAACCATTAAAAATAGCCTAATTTTGCGGGAGAATTTATTTTTTCGAAAATTAAAAAAAACCTAGGGGGACCTAGCACATGTCCATATGACTCAATAACAATGTCTAGCACTTTCATATACATTGACACGTGAACTTTAATAACGTCCCAGGGTTTAACCACCAAGACGACCATTCCAGCTTTGGAGGAGCAGGTGAAAAACTCGAAAATTATACATTGCTTGTTCAACATTGCATAATTAACAAGGGAAAAAACACCTTGCAATAATCAACTTGATAACCAAGTCCTCGGAAGCCATTTCTTTACAAAAAACCCGTGCTAGTACATTTTTTACAATTTCCCCGCAGGGTATGAACATGTGGTAGAAAAAGAAAAAAGGGCCTTGGAAGGCCTGAATGGACTTCTGACTCTGAATTTGAACAAGTATTCGTTTATCTTTGGCGGCTCACTTGAAAGTCCAACTAGATGCAGCCTAGTCGGTAACACATCATTCTGATTATATTATGGGTGAGGATTATTGGATATTTGTTGGTAATCCCATCTATGATTCATATAATGGAAGTTTAATTTGTGAAGACCTTGGAGAGCCTATCTTTTATGAGATCCCCATGATCATTTTAGGCCATTTCCCTGCACTTATGATGATGATTTAGGGCTTCATGAGGAGCTTGCTTTTGCAGATCTGGGGCAGCCTTGTACTTCCTCTTTCAGGTCACTTTTTGAGTAGCATTTGGAGGATCGTTTCCAGCCATCTTCTCTACTTTCTTATGCAGGTTCTTCTCATGATTTGGGATTGCTTGGTGATGATCTTGATGCAGGAATTTTCCAGCCACCAAACCCTACATTCTTGGATGCATTTGAATGAGGAAACTGAAAATCAGCTTTTGAGCCCATCTTTGGGGCTGGAAATGAGGCATTACAATGGGGATTTGTTAAAGATTTTTTCCAACCATGTTTTCACTCTTTTGTTGGCATATTTATGCATGAATATGTGGCTGGAAATCAGTTTTTGACTTTTGCAAATTGCCTAAGGCAGCATGTTATTCAATTTAGAATTTTTTAGCCTTCTTTCCCTTCTCTAAATTTGGAAATTTCATTTGATTTTTCACATGGAAATCTATCTTTGCATGATATTTTCAACCATTTTCAGCCATCTAATATTGTACAAAAATCTAATTTCATCCTCAGTAATTTATCTAAATTTTCACCCTCATGCCTTGTAGAAGATATCATGATGTTGGAGTCTCAAGATTTTTCTCTTGAGGGTGATTTGGATGATACTGCAAGACATTATTGGCTTCCCTATGATGGAGATTATGTATACAGAGGCCCTATCTAAGCTTGGATAAAAGAGTCTTGCAGGAGGACTTTCCATCCATGGCAAGGTTTTGATGATAATCATGTTGTACATGCTGTCTCATGTATCTTTACTCATGTTCCTATGGAGATTTTGGCATGCTTTCATTTAATGATTGATGTTGTCTTGTTTTTGTCCATGATCAAGCAGAAGGGAAGAGGATATGGCCTTGATGAGATGTCAAGGTGGCTACATTGTTATATGATTTTACTTGACAGTTGACATGCTCACTTCTCTTGCTTAGAGTAGGTAGGTAGGAGAAAAATAATCTCTTGCATGAGAATTAGAGTGGGAGCATTTTATTTCATGTCTTTGGCATTGATGGCTTGTGCCTTGTAAAGCTAATTTTTGGAACTATATAGTCATGTATGCAAATTTGTGTTTAGAGATGTTGAGATCATCCATCCCGCCACATGGTTTTTAGTTTGTTGTTTTGGATGGTTGTTATGTTGTACATGTCGAGATTTAGGAATTCTTGTGCACTCCCAAGACATGTTTTCAACGACTTTTGCCTTAAGTTGAGCCTTTTCCATGGTTGTGATATTATGCATTTCTTACACATCTCTTATGTATGGTTTTAATCCATGCATATAAGTCTATAATTTGGGTATTCTTGTTGCCAATGCTTACCACTCGTGTGCATTCCTCTACATCACCTTTTTGCTGTATCCTAGTGAGTTTTACAAAGAAGTCATTTTCTGTCACACCTTGAAACCTCTTAAAGAAATAGTTCTTTAATTTGGACCATAGGAGCACACTTTTGTTGTAGACTTCCACCACATGTACCAATTATATGCATTGCCTTCAAGTTGCATTGATTGATGTATACTTGACTTTTTCCTTGTCGAAGAGAACATTATGTATTTCGAAGAATTCGTCTGCCTTATTAATCCAGGCCACACTTTGTTTTTACTTTTTCCTCACCATCAAATTTTGGCAACTCCAACTTTAACCTCATTACATATCCATACAATGGTTGAACTGAATAAGGTGGTTGTTGGTTGACTTTGGCAATTGGTAAGCTACTATGGAACATGCCTGGTTGTAAATTTGCTGCACCGAGGGAAATTGGTTGTGGGATATTAGTAGTACCTAACAAACTTGCTCGCAGAGGAATCATATTCAAGGGGTTTGTGTTGGCCAAGGATCCTGTATCCCTGGGGAATTTTTCTAGTCTCTCAATCTTATTCTTCATAATTTTTTTTTCAATTTGCTCTGTTAAATCTATTTTCAACTTAGCCATGCTTTGTCTCATCTTGTTCTTTATGTCTGTACTGATATCCTGTTTGAAAATTTGTGTTAAGTTTTGCTTTAGCTTGGCATTTTTATGTCTAATTTCTTCTCACAGATGCTCTTGGTTTTTATCTATTTTTTCCTCTAGTTTCATGTGGTTCTAATTGTAGTATTTTTCTAGTTTCTCGATCTGGGAATTCACATTTATTAATTTTCTGGTTATGGAAGGAGTGCTCCTTTGACCAATTTTTGTTGAATTTTAACTATTGTATGACCCAATAATTTTCCGTGATTTCTTAAGGACTATTGTCTGGTCCTTCAAAACTTTAATAATTTATTGATCATTGAGTTCTTGTAGATCCTCTTGGTTTTTATCTATTTTTTCCTTTAGTTTCTTGTGACTCTATTTGTAGCATTTTTCTAGTCAATCTGGGAATTCACATCTATCATTTTTCTGGTTATGGAAGGAGTGTGCCTTTGACCAATTTTTGTTGAATTTTAACTATTGTATGACCTGATAATTTATGTGATTTCTTGATTGTATCACGTGTTATCCACTAATTTTGCACTTAGTGGATTTTTCGGTGAGCCGCCGGAGTATTGAACAAGCACACTTGTTCAAGATCAGAGTTCAGAAGTTCGCCAGCCTTTTTCTGGGAGTCTATTCGAAATTTTTTGTAAATACATGTTCATACCCCCTTGGGGAAATTGTAAAAAATGTCTAAGCATTTAATTTTTTATAAAAGTCTCGGCTTCCTGGACTTAAGCATCAAGCCGACTAGCCCAGAGTGTTTTTTTCGTTGGTTATTATTGGTTGTTGAAGAAACGACTAATAATTTCTGAGTTTTTCACTCACACCTCCAAAGCTGGGGTAGTTGTCTTGGTGTTTCGGCCTTGGGAGGTTATTAGAGCCTTCGTGTCCGTGTTTTTCAACATGCTAGGCATTCCAATTGAGTCGTATGAACATGTATGAGGTCCCCCTAGAGTTTCCTTGGATTCTGAGAAATTTTTTTTTTTTTTTTCCGTTTTTGAAGCCATTTTTTTAATGGTTTAAATGAAAAACTTCAAAATATAAAAAAAAGAATGATTCGGAGTTTGTTTTTGGCGTGGTTGGGCTCATTTTCAAGCCCGGAGCAGCATCTTTACCCTAGGGGCCACTTTCACTATGTTTCGACTGGCTGAAGCATCCTGAAAGTCATCATCTGGCTAACCGAGTGTCAAAGTAGCATTTAAATGCTAAGTTTGGATAAAATTGCACTAAATCCAAAAAAAAAAGTCAAGTTCAAAGTCAAAAATTGAATATTATAGTGAAAGGGTGACTTGGCATGTGGGCCATATGGAGTTACGATCCACTTCTATTTAGTGGCAAGCTCAAAGTTTGATTATAACATAAGGCAGCGGATGTTTCATTTGGAGATGACGTCAACTCAACATGGAGGACTCACGCTACACTTAGTTTCAATGTAATAAGTGTGGACCCTACACATATATTTTAAACCATGGGATATATTTCCATTACAAATAATTTATTTCATGGTAAAGGCTGCGATGTATTTCAAGTGTGGTGGTTGACGTCACCATGTAGAACTCACGCTAATGTTAAAAGCGTGAGCATGGATGCGCTAACACTATGGTGTGGATCCCTTAAGTACACATCACTCAAAAAAGGTTAGACCATGGCATTTAACCAATACATGCAAATGGTTTCGATGTATTAATTGGATGACATCACAAACCTTCACGCCAAGCCTGTCATACGACTCACGTGGAAGGAAACACACGCATGAGGGATTGAAGGCTGCCGATTTGGAGGTTGAGTGAATCTTAGTGTGTTGGCACTGATTGGATGTATTGACAGTTCAAGCTCAGTTTGGCTCCGGTTCAAGCTCAGTTCGGCTCCGGTTCAAGCTTAGGTTTAACTCAGTTAACTCTGGACTCTCTTCAGTTCATAAAGTCCACCTTGGGGCTTGGTTTTTGTATAAGTAGAGGCTCTTGGAGCTCTATTCTTCATGGATATTTTGGCATAGAAACTCTAGAGATTTTCTATTGTAATATTTTGCTTAAGATTTAAGAAAAGTTGATGACTTTGCAGGTCAATGTGGAAGCTCTTTGTTTGCCATGATTCATATTGTGAGGTGATACCATTCTTTGCTCCCTTCTCTCTTGATTCTTAACCATTTAATTTTGTGATTGTTGAAGGCTAACAATCTAGCACTATATTGTATAATCCATGCTTTTCTCTTGAAGTTGTGTTGCTTTTAGGTATTGTCCAAAGATACAAGAGCTCTTTTATGGTTTTAACATTCATTCTGCAGGTTCTACAAGGAGTCATATTTTTTCAAAAAAGTCGAGAAGCATAAGAATTCTTTGCCTCATCCATCAAGCAAAAGCAATTCTTTCTGGTTACTTGGTTGCTTTTCTTAAGTTGGGATCTAAAATCTTTCTCTTCTCTCTTCATATTTCTATGCTATCATATGTTAGTTTTGACTTGAGAAAGTAAGCTTAGGATTTGATCCCAAGTGCCACATAATTTTGTGGCTACTTTTCTTTCTCCATTAGCATCCTTGCGTACATCCAGCTAGATTGGAAGGTTTTCGGGACTAGTGCTTCTAGTGGTCGCCTTGTTCGGAGGTTGATCCCACCTTTTGGTTGATTGTCTTGTTGACTGTTTGTCCTCTTCTTCTCGGTTGGATTTGGCCTCCTTCCACCTTGTTGTTTGATTGTCCTCTTTGTGATTTCTTCCCCCTTTTCAAGACCTTGTTCTCATCAACTTCTTGTTCTTTTCCTCCCTCTCCTTTGCTGCCCTCTTTCTTCAAATTTTTTGCAGCCACTTTTCTCCTAGTTTGCTGCCCTGTTTTTACCTTTTTTTTTGCAACCCTCTTTTTCCTTAGTTCGCTGCCCTGTTTCTCACTTCTTTGCAGCCAACTATCTGCTGTTCGCTCCCCCTTCTTTCTCTATTTTGCTCATTTATTTCAGCCCTCTTTTGTCCCCTTTTTTGCTCCTTTTTACCCTCTTCCTCTTTCCCACTTTGCATGTAAAGTTTTGCATCTAGTTTTACTTCAAAAAGACTAAAAAGTTTGCATTTTAAAATGATAGTTTTGCACTTAGAATAATTTCATTTTTTTTCTCATCTAGATTTACTTTGATTTTATTAACGATTAATGGGTGCTTGAGTTATTGTTCGTTTTGAGCAGATACTAAAGAAGTGGTCAACCAAAGACAAGTCTAAAGACTTGGAAATATTGAAGAAAAGGTTCCCAACAAGAAGACAAATCACTCTCCTTTTTGTAAAAGCTGTTAAGAGCTTCATTATTAGTCTTCTAGCTTTTATCTTAAAAGTACTTTTCAAGGGTTAAATTCCCAAGGCAAATTGTAACACTTAATAAAAATTCTCTTTTTGAGTGGGGTTTTTAAGCCTCCACTCTTAACCTCCCCCATTTGGGGAGGTTTGTGGTGTTCTTGTTTTTTGTGTTCTTAGATTAGATTTGCTTTACTTCA
>LPNX010732490.1:1096477-1108784 GCA_001517045.1 Pseudotsuga menziesii | reverse complement strand
CATATTAGCAGTATACTGTCATTAATGCAAACATTCTATCATGCATAATACATTAACTGAATATAAACAAATGCATAACAAAACAATATCATGAAATGACATTTGAATACTTATCTTTATTTGTTTAATGGGTAGACTCCTTCTTGAGCCTTTAGCTTCATCGTCTTCTTTATTCATAATAGCATTGTTTCTTATCCAAATGTTAAGGTGGATAAGAGGTTCTTCAAGAGTTGAGTTCTTTAGTTGCTCCCATCTTCTTTAGTTGAGCTTCTTCTTGTGTGTGCTCTTCCCAGAGTCTGCTGAAAGTAATCACTTCCTTCTAGCACACATTCTTCGAATGAATGAATCCCATGATCCTGGGAGGCCATTCAAGGTGGTTATCACCACTTCTGCATTCTCCACTTCTTCTACCGCTTCAAGTTGTTTTCTGATTTCAGAGACCCCCATAAAGTATGACTGTATGGTCTCTGCATTCTGGATCTTCACATTCTTCAACTGTTTTCTCAAAGTCATATTCTGATTTATGTTCTTCCTTTCAAATAGCTTGGTCAAGGAATCAAACATCTTCGATGTCTTTAGGGAAGACACTTGTGGTACAAGTTGATCTGTGATTGAATCAACAATTATCTTCTTGGCCTTGACCAAGTTCTTCTTGTGTAAGGCTTTGAGCCTCATCTCCCTCTAGAATTGGAACCTCTCTACTTGTGTAGGTGTCCAATTCATTTTCTTCAGAGAGATCATCTACCTCCATGCTTGGAAGTTGTCAACTTCAACAAGCTTATCATCAAGTTGATGTGATAGATCACTTTGAAATGAGAACCTCAAATGAAAATAGCAAAAGATTAGATCTTACCGATTTGAGGTGTTCGTCCTGGTTTCGGAATTGGTTGATCTAGGGTTTGCCAAAGAAACCCTAATTTTCAAAACTTGGAATCTTTCAGATCTGATTGGATAGAAATAGAGATCTCTTCAAGTTGAGCTGTCCAATGTACTCTTTTTCTGAAATAGTGGAGGGAAGCTGTCGGAACAGGAAGCCCTAGTTTTCCAATTTCTTTTGCAGAAATGCCTGTTACTGTTTCTGCGGTATCTCCGAACTTACTGCTACTCTGTGTCTGAAACTTCGCACTGAGGTAGCCTCGCATGTCCCTAGTCCAACACCACAGGTTTCATTAGAATTGGTTTCACCAATTGGGACTTATGATCATTTTCCCAAGGTGACCTGTAATAAGATTGTTCAGAACAACGAAGTTGTACGGACTGCCATGTGTCACTGTTTCATCTTCTGGGTCTGCACTTCGGACCACAGAAAGTACAGTTTGTGCCCTTTCTGGAACATCTTCAGAAATTTCATTTCGACCTTTGTATCCCAAGATATAGCAATTCTCCCCAGGTGTCCTGTTTAGGGATGAAGTCTGGAAGAGGCTGGAACCCTAACTTGGAGGGATCATATCTCCCAAAATATAGCGAATAGGAGGCTGAATTTTGGACACAGTGTACATCAGGAGTTTAGCTTCGACCTTTGCAATTTTCAGCTCTTGAGCCTTTGCCAATCCTGAGATATAGCGAATGTACTAAAACGTATCAGTTTTAGTATTTAGGGTTTTTCCAGCTCGGGGTCAAACTAGGGTTTGACTTTCCTGGAGTTATACCCAACCAAAAATCTTGAACCAGGTCTTTAAACTTCGATTTTGATGAGCAGAGAAATCCTATGTTTGGCTCACTCGAAAATTCCTCTTCTGTAGAAAGCCCTAATTTCCCGCACCAAAGACTGAAAAAGCTCGGAATCGAATTTTGCTTCGACAGAAAGATGCGCCCTTCAATGGAGAGTCAGCCTAGCATACTTTTGCTGATGGATTGTGGAGAGAGACCCAAAAAGTAAGAAGCCCTAGCTTCTGCAGCTGCACAATGTCTTCTTCTCATGTTAGCTCTGATGCCATCTTAGATTTTTATCATTAAAGCTAGCATTATGATCTTAGGATTTTTAACTGAGAGAATAACATGCATAGCAATAAAACACGAGAGACAAGAGACATAAAGAATTTTCCTCGGGGAAACCATAAAGGAGAAAACCCCGCAACTTCCTCAGAGATAGAATCAGCGCCAAAAGTAAAACCCGAAAACATAAAGATGATCTCCCGACAGCAGTAGTCTCTCTCTTGTCTGAGCAACTTCTCCTCTCACTCATGCGCCTCAATGAGTGAGTGTGTGTGATAAATAGAGAGACTCACTCTCTATTTATATTCTTTCGTTCACTTGAAACCCACTCCAACATGTCGGCCTCACTTAACAATTACTTACTAGAGCCGACATCTCTAGGAGTGTCTAATAACCCTAGTGCCCCACAACTTGTGGAGACTTTGCCTCCTCCGACCAACAAGGAGGGTTATCCTTAACACAACGGAGGGGACTATTGCCTCGACTTACAATGAATCACCTAGGGTCGACTTCTCTAGGATAGTCTAATAACCCTAGGGCCTCACGACTGTGGGGATTTTAACCCTTGACCAATAGGAGGGTTACCCACAATGACTTGACATGACTTGTTTACATTATAGAAACTTCCCGGAATAATCATCGGGGTACGACATGACTCAAATACATTACAGACACATCCTGAAATAAACATGGGGGTACAATACATAAGATATACGGATGAATACATTCCGAAGTTACAATTACATCAACATAAATGGCATCTAGAGTCCAGAAAAATCATGCTATAGCATATCATCAAAATCATCTCCCTAGACCGTGTTAGGTAACCTATATATGCATAGGGTTTTGACTATTGGAATTAGAGGAGGATGATCTCATTCTTTGATGGACTTATCTACATATGTTGATGCCAATGTTACCACACTCATAATCGACAAAAAACTGGCGAGTCAGAGTGAAGAGTTTGCATTGGATTGGGAAAAAATTAACAAATACAAAAATATAAAGAGATGCACATATTTTGAATTGAATAAAGCATTTTTCAGTGATACTAAATAAAGGCATATCCATAGAATGCAAAATATCAATATATGTTTAAAATTTCAGAGATAAATAGGTATGTCATATATAATATTAGTTCAGAATCCAAACCCCTCTGCATAGCCATTTGATTGCTTAGTCATTGTAGGTGTGCATACCCTACTCACCTCCGGATTCGAATCTAAGTCTCTTGATTACAAAAATTATAAAATGATAATATCAACAATTTTGCATTAATGACAATATAAGAATATTATTTCCACTAAAGTATAATTATGTTAAGTCTTACAGTGTATATATTTTAATTATGCTATTAATTTTTTTCATGATGCTATTATTAAAATGTATATATATATTTTATATGTTTTTAAGATATTAAAGATTAAAAAAAACAATCATTTTAAGCCAATCACAAGTTAAAAATTCATAGAAATGTTTTTCGACTCACCTTTAATAAAAGTATAATTATATTTTTATGATATACATATTTCAAATTAGTGAGAACAAAAGTCCTTGAGGACTAATAAGTTTATGGTAAAATTATAAATCCTAACAAGTCATGTTCAATCTTCCAACTATAATATTTATATAGTGTTACGCCTCAGAGCTATTGCAGCGTTCTAGTAGGGTCGAACCTAGAGCAAGGGGTTAAATTGTTTTTTTTGGAAAGGCCAAAGTGGGTTATATTGTATAGATATTTGGATTATGGGTTGTTGTCCCCCTAGATTGGTCATGGTAGGATCCTTTGGTTTCACTCTTAAAAGTACTTGGCTTTGTGGCTCAACTGACTGATCCTTCGGTGTGTGGATGTCCCCACTAGGTAGGGCTTTAAGCCCATGGGTTGGTGTCAAAGGCTTCTAGGGGTGACCCACTAGGGCACATGGCCACCTTGGATTTGTTATGCAGAGGTGATTGCGTCTTGTAAAGGGTCGTTGTCCTCTATTTAGCACACCTCCTCCACCCACTTGGACCTCATTCCAGCATAGAGAAACCCCTCTAGCTCTTTGGCCGATGACATCATCCTTCCACAGTTGATCCTCTAAGCTTGGAAAGGGGTGCGCTGAGGGATAAACAACATTTTGGGGTTAGTTGGGGCACGATGTCCCCTTTTGGCTCACTATTTCATCAAGTGATGCCTTTATTTTAGTCTTATTTGCTATTTTATGTCTATTTTAGGGCCTATTCCCTAACTTATGGGGGATTTACCCTAAAAATATTAGAATTTAATGTTGACTTGTAGGTTCAAAAGATTAAAAAGGTCGAGGATGAAATTATGTAAATAGATCACCTCACCTCATTGTAAAATCATAAGACAAGGGTTCTAATATGATTCTTTTTCTCTTTCTTCTACTCTACGAGGCTTGAATGTGATGTGCATTTCTCTTGGGATGTTTTTTTTTGTTCGAAGGTGGATGAAGTAATGATCTAGGGCTTCTTTTTGCACATGTTAAAGGTTGATACGAGAATGGTTGGAAGAACTCATTGTAAGATACCAAGTAGTGAAATTTGCTTTCCTACACAGTGTTTCTTTCACTTGGTTTAGATACCTGCTTGTTTGGTGGCTTGTTGGTTGTTTGTATGGTTTTGCATGATGGTTTATTTATTCAATAATTAATTGCATGCCATATTACAATAGAAAAACATACTAATACCCATGAATCCAATTTGGTGAACACCAATGGATGATATAGAATCTTAATGCAAGTGTAACAATATCAAGTACTTCAAATTAACCCATGCAATCAGACCTCGGAGATGTCATAAATCTCAGTGGAATATGTAGAACTGATTATTCAAGTTTGTTAATAAAATATACTCCAAATTAATCAATGATAACCACATATCAAAGACATAGTCTTTCTGACCTTAACTAGAAATGACAGTGGATTGTTGAAGGCTGTAGCAACTGCTTTATATAACCAGATCTGTGTGTCAAACATAGGGAGAGTATGTTGCATGAGAAAACGTCCAACTAGGAAGCATGTAGCTTGAGAATGACGTCCATATGACTTGAGTAGCAAAGGGAATGAATACTAGCTGACTGTAGCAGCTGATTTGACCCTTCAAAAGTGTATGGATTGGGTTGTAAATGCAAGCAGTGCGCCACAATAAGAGTCTGAATTCAACTGTACTGATCACGTTCTCTCTTCATTCATACAACTTTAGTCTCAACTCTAGACTGGAGAATGACAACCCAGCAACAAGAATGTGTCCCCTTCAAGCAGCTGTGTCCAAGGATAAAAGGAATACTGTAGATCACACCTTCACCAAATGATCCCTGGTTTAACCTAAGAACTGTGATCCCCTTTGTCCAGATCTCAAAACAAGAGGTAATTCGCTGATTTCTCTAATTAAGGAATGTCTGGTAGATTTCACTAACATGTTGCATGCTGCTGATGTTTTTCCTGTAGGTTTTCCTTTTAAAGAATTCTGAATTTTCCTTATGCAAAGAGACTTGGGAATAGCAAGTTTGGATATAGTAATTTATACTAATACTCTTCCCAAACAACATACTCTCAGAACCTCAACAATTAGCTTTTGAATTAACAACATAAATTCTTTTTAACAGTCACTAATCATATATCAGAAATAGCATAAATCTGACCTTAAACAGTGAATGAAGTGTATGGTGATGGCTGTAGCAAAGGCCCACGTAATAAATAATCAGTCGTGATAGAAGGTGAAATATCTTATCTCTCAATGAACCATTGCATGCTTCGTTAATGGATATTGGTGCCCCTCATTATGAACACCTCCTACAACAATTCTTTCCTGTAATATGAGTCTGATATGAACTTAGGGCCCACGTTTTCCTGTAGTAACCCGCTGCTGATAATGCCTTTGCACAATAAACAATACGTTGCCCTATCTCTGATGAAGACGCCCTTCCTCAATTCTTTATGCTTGGATGCCCTCGAATCCCTGCAAGAATGATGAAGATGCTGATGTGTTGAAGCTCGTATGATAGATCTGGATGACCTACCCTCTTGAATTGACTAGGACAGATAAGTTTCACCGCCGAAATCAATGATGGCCAAGGCAATTCGCTGTTAACCCTAATTAGCTCACCGAGCTCTCAAAACTTGTTTCCAAAAAGATGAATAATAACAATCATATCCTTTTGGTTGAACTAACCTTCTTATATAGATTTTAGGGTTTGCATGCATGTCACTTTTAGGGTTTGCATGCATGTCACTTCTAGGGTATGTTGCATGTCATTTTTTTTGGAACATTACACTAATGCACAAGTGTGACCTAAGTTTTTTCTCCTTGCTCACTCTTTGTTAAATGTTGGTAAGTTATGCTCCTAGCTAGGTTGAATAGTGCTTTTATGGTGCATTTTGCTAATTTGTTAAGGCTTTTCCTCAACATTTTGTGAACTTTTGTATGAAGAGGACGTCCTACATAGGAGTTCTCTATTGCTATTTAGGGCCTTGGACTTTTTCATTTTCCCTAGTTAGGCTCACCTACTGAACCCTAGAGGTTGCTAGGTGATGCCCTAGCTTGCAAGTGTTGAAAGACATTTCAAACGAGGGGCATTGATCATTGATCTCTCAATTCCCTAGGGTTTGAGACAAAAATCATATCCCTTTGCTTGCCATTTGATTGCCTTTTTTATCATTTTACTTGTACATTGTTTTGTTGCAATTTTATGCTAGAAACCCTAAAAATCTGAAAATTCCTAAAAACCCTAAAAATCTAAATAATTTCATAACTCCAAAAATAACTGAGTTTATAAATATGGTCCACCCTACAAATTCACCCTGGTGGATTTATCCACAGAACCCAGATCTTGAAGGGTGTCCCATTTTTCCGTAATGCATAAGGAAGAATTAATTTGCTGAATTAGGGTTTTTGTTGGGTATTTTGCAGCTTTGATTGGGCCAAAAGGTGTGCCCTAGGACGCTTATCCCTCTCCCCTTCAGAGTGCACCTTTCTTAGGTTGCCTTGGGAGGTGTGAAGCCCTTGCGTGGGGATTCATGAAGTGTATTGAAAGTTGTGATATTGATTGTTAAACTAAATTAACTCATGTATTCTGATTTATGTGTCTACATTATTCATTGTTGACTTTATATAAGGCACTGATCTGGTGACAAGGTTGTAGAAAGGTATTTGAATGTATCTTGTTGTTTGCAAGTATCTTTAAGGGCTCTCCCGTAGGTTTAGGAGTTGTTGTCCGCCGATTGCACACCAGCAGCAGAAATCTTCCGAAAGCTGTCTCCTCACTTAGGAAAGTGGGAGAGGTGTGACCTTGGGGGCAAGCGCAGAGCTAGGTACTGTCACCTACTCCTAGCTCCTCCGTTTAGGCTAACTCCTAACGAAGCCAAGGGGGGTAGTCCCTACAAAAGAGTTTTCTAAGGCTCTTAAGGTTGTTAAAGTGTTTTACTTAGTTGCAGATGCGGATGGGTGTTACTTAGGAGTTATTGTAATTAGAAGTGTTTATTTATTATGAGTTCGACACATAAAGCAATCCACATTGCTAACAAGAGATTAAATAATAAGAAATAGTTCAAGACTTCTTCAATGTGCATTCACAGATAGAAATTAAATAGGTCACAGACAATTGATCCCAATATAACAGTTATGCGGATTAAAACAGACCAGTGCCTTATGGAGTCAAAATGCTGAAAATGCGTAAAAAAATTAAAAGCAAGTCTTAAAATAAAACTATTGAATATTAGGTTGTGCAAGTGTCTTTATATATTTTAAAAGATTTTAATGGTGATCTTGCTTAAGGTGTCTGGAAATCCTAACCGAAAATATCTTCAGTGGCTCCGTTCGAAGACATGACGGACCTGTCTGGGATCACAGCTAGGTGTTCAATAACTTAACCAACTGTGCCCAGATTGGGTTGCCCGGCGCCCACACTTGGAATTTGCCCACTTGCCTGAGTATTGAATCCAGACAACGCCGGTATGTTGGTTATGGGGTAAACAAGTTTTAATTATGTTCCTCTTGTGTGAACTTAACAAGTCAGTTCACCGTTCTGAGTACGAGCCCAACCCGAAAGTCGACAAAGCATACTAGGTGAAGGATGATCAACGAAGTTAATTAATTAAAGGGAGTGTGTGTTGAAAAGTTTTATTAAGTTAATTGATTAAACTCTCCGACAGAGAGCACTCTTGACCTTGTCTTATGACGAAGGTTCAAGAGTCTTATCTAGTTTAGATGCCTAATGCAAGGATGATGCAATACTAATGATGCTCTCCGTTAGAGAGTGCGCTTGACTTGTGTTTCTGCAAGTTCAAGAGTCTTACTTAATCTATTAATTGGATTAAACAATATGATGCACAAAAATAAAATGAAGATGGTTGATTAAACTCTCTGACAGAGAGCACTCTTGATCCACCTTATGGTGAGATTCAAGAGATTTATGAATGTCAGGATGTTGATTCACTTATATAAAAGATACACAATTAAGAGATGAAGTAATCAACTTGTTCAATAAATTAAAAGTGATAGACTAACAATTAGTATTCTAAGAAAAAGATGCAAATATTATGAGAACAAACACATCTAACCTAAGCATACAAAAAAGATGAACACAACACAAACCTCCCCAAATGGGGGAGGATGAGAGTGGGGACTTAAAAACCCCACTCAAACAAAAGATATTTTATTAAAATTATACAATTTGCCTTTAGGAAATTAATCCTTGAAAGAACTTTTGAAGGAAAGCCTACAACTCTATTACTATTGAACCTTACGTAAAAATGAGAGTGATTTACTTTTATTTGAAGCTTTTCTTGAAACTTGCAAAAAAAGGAAAAAGAAGATGTTGGATGAGAGCAAAAGAACAAGGCAAAAAAAGGCTGAAATAAAAGGAAGAGGAGAGGAAGGAGGAGGGAAGACAAAGAGGAAGTCAAAAACAAGAGAAGGGAAGAATAGGGCAGCGAGCTGGATGGCCAAAGAAATACAAGGAATGATGAAAATGGGGCAGCGAAAGAGAAGGAAGGAAAGGCACAAAAACAGGGCAGCGAACAAAAAAGGGAAGAAAAGGCACAAAACAAGGTGGAATAAGGCCGAAAAACTAGGGCAAAAAGGGGGAAAAAATGGACACAAACTAGGGCACAATAGGGTTGTCCAAAGTGAAGAAAAGGGGTGGTAAACTAAGACAAAAACAGGGCAACGAAGAAGAAAAGGTAAAAAAAGGCACAAAACAAAGCAAGGAAGAAAAGGGTGGCAAGCAAGGGATCAAAGAAATCGAGGAGCAAAGAGAGAACTAGAAGAGGGAAGTTCGTAGATCCAGGTAACCTAGTATGTTTTTAATCTTTGTTGATGGAAGGAAGGAGGAACTCTGACTGTTATGTTTCTTTCATGGATTGAGAAGCGCTTAGAAGAACCTGCAAAACGAAGGAATTAGATGAAAAAAAGCCACTGGTTCATGAAGAAGAGCTTGATCTCAAGCTTGTCCTTCACCCTTGATGATCCTTGCAAAACCCTTACACACAAAATTAAATCCGAACAAGATACTCATAAACTAGATTGTTAGCCCTTCTAGAGTATACAATGAATAATGATTTAATAATTGAAAAAGGAAGGGTAAGAGAGATATCACCAAAGACAATGTGAATCCACAACTCCAATAACTCATGCATGGACCTCCAGAGTCACAACTTTATTCCAATCTTAAACAAATATTACAATAATTTTGGCAGAGTGTTCATACCCAAAATCTCCATCCGAATAGAGCTGAAAGAGCCTCTATTTATACAATGAGAGAGTGCTAAAACCCTAAAACCAAATTACATAACCTGACCGGCTTGGTAACACCACTGAGAGCCCAGACCTAAGAATCAAGAGCTGGGAGTGAGGGGAGGGCTCCACCTAGGCAAGGCGCCCCCACTCCAACCCTAGCCACTGCAAACAAACCCAGATTGAGCCCACACGTGTGGAAGGCACCCCTGTGCTGAGGAAAGGCGTGAGCTTGAGAAGAGACGTCTGGATGTAGGTAGAACCACCTTTTAGGTATGGATGAAGCCCCTGCTAGGTTTGGGAGGGCCACTGATGGTGTAAGCTTCAGTCTTTACCTCGATTAAATCATCGGACCAATGAATGCTCTCCATGTCATTTTTTAGCTGGAGATGATAAATCTGCTAACTGAATATAAATTAATTGCTCACTGAATGCTGACTGAAGTTGAGTTATGATAACTCCAATCATCATAAATGCCCAATGAGATGTCATTTAGTCTTTTATTTTGTTGAATTTGGATTAATTTGGAGAGTTTTAATTTTCTCCAAAATAATCATTTTTTAATAAAAATTCATTTTTCTCCTCAAAAATGACTTTTTTGAGAAAAAGAGCGTTATGTGTCCGATTAATGATCCGAAAGTTGAATCTGACTGGTTGGCTGGTCAAGAATGATTTTTGGCTTAAGATTAGAGCCTTCAATCATTGAATTCGGGCTCTGGATGACCTATTTATTACAAACGGGTTTTTTCCATTTAATTTATGGAAAAATTAATTAAAAAACTTTCCCGTTCGAAAAAGATTTTTTCGAAAAAAATTTAAAGGTCCTGATGACTTAGGACAAGACCATGCTCTACTTAAATAATGCCTAGTAGGTTTATAACACTTAGTTGGGCTCTAATAACCCCCCAAGCCCTAGAATTCAACATCGGCCATTCCTGCTTTGGAAGAAGCGAGAGAAAACCTCGTCAATTATACTCGGCTATGGGCAAAGCATAATTGCCAAGGGCAAAAAACTCCTTGGAATACCTTATTTGAGATTCTACGTCTCAGGAGACCGAACCACTCAAAAATACCCTACTAGCACATTTATTACAAACCCCGCGGGGCCATGGTCAAAATTATTCAAATGAAAAACTGACTAGCCAATATTGGCTAGACATGAAGATGGATCAACTGATACACTGGAATCAAACATTGGACATGTTTGTCAACCGACGGCTCCTCAGGTAACCCAACTAAGTGCAAAATTAGTGGATAACAAGAGTTACCCAAAAAAAGTTGAGAGGCTAGGTTGTGGTGACATTTGGGCCTAAACCTCTCACACATGCTTACCAATTACTAGCATACATACCATATTGAGCTACTAAATCAAGACTGCTAGTTTGAATGGTAACGTATAGTATGGTATTTTCACACATTTAGTTCATTGTAAATTTTAAACCAGACCCAAGTTTGAACTTTGAAGGCAATGGTTACGTACGAGGCGGTGGTTTGAAGTCAGAGGCTGCAGGGTTCAAAGGTTGAAGGCTCAGACATGTTATCCACTAATTTTGCACTTAGTGGATTTCCAATGAGCCGTCGAAGTCATGAACAAGCCAATGGTTCGTTATCAGTACTCAAAAGGTTTCGTGATTCATTAGGGCCTTTTTTGGGTTTCTTTTTTAATAAAATGCATGTTCATACCCCTTGGGGGCGTTGTAATAAATGCTCTAACACGACAAACTTTTTGTAAAGGACTTGGCTTTCTAAGACTAGGCTATCAATCCGATTATTCCAAGGTGTTTTTTTCCTTGTCAATTATGCAATGCTGAATAAGCAATGTATAATTTTCGAGTTTTTCACCGCTCCTCTAAAGCTGGAATTTTTGTCTTGGTGGTTAGGCCTTAGGAGGTTATTAAAGTTCATGTGTCGATGTATATAAGCATGTTAGGCATTGTTTTTGAGTTCTATGGACATGTACTATGCCCCCCTAGAGTTTCGTCTAATTCCGAGAAAAAATAAATTTTCTTGGTTTTAAGCCATTTTTTAATGGTTTAAATGAAAAAATTCAAAATGTAAAAAAAGTGTGATCCAGAGTCTATTTTTGGCGTGGTTGGTCTCATTTTCAAGCTCAAAGCAACATCTTTACCCCCGTGGCCACTTTCACTATGTTTCGGGCAACTAAAACACCCCGAAAGGCGTTATTTGGCTAACAGAACATCAGAATGGCATTTAAATGCTAAATTATGAGAAAATGCACCAAAGTCGAAAAGTTAAAAAATAAAAAAATCAATAAAAGAATAATTGGAATGACATGGCATGTTGTCACCTTAAGGCATGCGGCCTTTTTTAAAGTTATAACTTAAACTTTGGGTTATAATTTTTGAAGTGGTGAATGATATGTTTGGAGGGTGACGTGAAGCTTAAAGGCTCAAGCTAGCATAATGTGAAGGTGTGAGTGGGAGTGGGGTGGACCCCTCTACACTCGAAAGTGGAAACATGTAATTTTAAACCATGGAATATCATTTCCAAGTGCAAGCTAATTATTTCAAGAGTGTGGGTGACGTCAACATGGAACTTGTTGCCCACCTATTTCGACTAGGTGGCAACTCCATGTACATGAAGTGTACATAATTATACCTTGGAAAATTCTGAG
>LPNX010732490.1:1065762-1094781 GCA_001517045.1 Pseudotsuga menziesii | reverse complement strand
TTTCTCCTGCTTCCTTTGGTTCATAACTTGTAAATCTTGTATATTGGTTGATGTTGATGAATTTAGATCAATTGCACATTGTTTAGATATCTGGTTCATAATTGTATCGCTGGTTTATTTATTCATATCATTGATTGGACAACTTAGTCTGTGGTTAAGTAACTTAGATTTGCATCCATTATAAAGTTGCATTTCTGACTCCATTCTTTAGGCACTGGTTTTTCAAATAAAAAGACTGACTGTCATTTAAATCCTGCATATTGCATTTGTTTGACTGTCATCTCCTAGAACCTTAGCCTGAGCCTTAATAAAAGATCCCTTTAATTAATCTGCAAATTAATTAATAAATCTGGAACTTAGTTTTCCCATAGGGACTACCCCCCTTGGCTCTGTTGGGATCTTGCCTAAACGGAGGAGCTGTAGACTATGGTGACAGTGGTCCCCAGCTCTCGCTTGCCCCCAAGGACACACATAGCAGGTTGTGACTTTCCTGCGTCTTAAAGTGTGAATTAGGCGGCAACAGAACTCACACTAAGGTGGGTGAGGGTTGACCCCTCCCCATTCTTTGAATAAAAAATAATGAAGCATGGTATATTTTATTTGGATAAAACGTTATGTTTTGGAGTATACTATGGTTACGAACCTTCATAAATTTGACCATCACATGGATGTCGTACAATCACGTGAGTTGGAAGCTCGCACGTGTGGAAAGTTGGTGAGATCATGTTGGCGAGATCTTGTGGCATGTTGGCAGTTGGTAGCTGTTTGGTAGAGTTTGGCGAGGGAGGTGTCAATCACCTCCTCTGTTCAACTCAATCCAAGCTCAGTTCAACTCAGTTACACTCTGGGTTGATCTTCAGTGTTGGTGAGGCCCCCCTGGGTCTCTCTTTTTCTATTTAAGCGAGGCTTTCTTCCTCATTTTGGACGGAAGCAAGGAACCTCTGCTCATGTAATTTGTTTATTGTTATCATTTGAATAAACATGTAATTTGTTTATTGTTATCATTTGAATAAAGTTGAAGGATTTGGAGGCTTACGAGTGTGATTCTGTGGGTGCATACTTTTGGTGGATGAGGTGATATTGCTGCATTTCTGTCATGCTTTATTTTTTCATAATCGATCTAGCTTAGAAGGTTATCTTAAAGAACGTAGAGTAAATATTTGTAGTTGTCAATTTATTTACTTAGTCTTTACTCTTAGTGATTTAAGAAGGCATGTTTTATTAAGTTGTAGCTCGTGCTTTTTTGATTTCTAATCGTGAAAAGCACCAGATCTAATACATTTGTTGCAAGTGTGATAGCTTTTGTTTGCAGATCACAATCCCAAGTAAAAGGTTGAGCTCAACTAGATCTCCTTTTCTTGGATCTAGATCAAAACACTTGTGGTTTCACCTTCAAACTTCCAAGTTTTCCGAGAGATTCAGGCTTGAGCAGTTGCTTCCCTTTTTTCTACAATAATTACAATATTTTCCTCTCGGTTGCTTTTTATTGCAAGTTAAATAAGATCTAACAAGTTTATCTTTCAATTTTGCTTGCATTAGTTTAGATCTTAAATATTCAAGTTTCATTTTTTGGCTTAGATCTAAAAATAAATTGCTTTAGTACTTAGAAGTTTCAATCATTTCCATCATGCGCAAGTACTGAAGTAGTGTAAAATTTTAGTGTAAATATTGGACTAATCCACTAATCTTCCATTTTTAGTTCGTTGTTTTTTTATGTTTATTTGGTAGGAAGGAGGACGATTAGAAGGTCCTTTGAAGGCTTGAACCATTCGAAAAGACTCTTCCAAACCCTCATCCTTTTTTCCCCTTTCTTCATTCCCCTTCTCTCAAAAAACTTGTAAACTTTTTTGCTCCTATTTTGAAAGGACAAAAAGCTTTCCCAAAAGAAAAGATTGTAATATAAGTTAATAAAAAGCATGTGGGATTACGGCTCCCACACCCCTCTTACCCCATTTGGGGGAAGCTTGCATCTGTCCATTTATTTGCTTTATACCTGCATAGTATTAAAGTAGTTTCATTTTTTTGTTGTTTGTTTTTTGCAAGTAAAATAGATCAATTATGGTTCCTTAAAGTTTCATCTTTTCTTTCTTGCAAAATTGAATACTTACCCAGCCTTGCTTTTGTCGAATACGACATCCAAGCCGGAAAGAGATTCTTGGCTGTAGTAATTAGAAAAATTCCTATTTTTGCATGTTTACTTTATTAGCAACACAAGCACACAATCCGTCCTTGAAGGTCTGTATTTCTAATTACTATTTTTGCATGTTTACTTTATTAGCAACACAAGCACACAATCCGTCCTTGAAGGGTTGTATAGATTAGATTTTCATTTTCTTCAAAGTTTAATTCAACAATTTGCCATTCTAGTGTTTGCTCTTGCTCATCACAGGTTCGCCCTGAGCTTTGGGATAATCAAAAGCAGGAATGCGCACTAATTTCTCACATCTAACCAAGCAAACACATTGCACTTAAAATCCTTAAAATTTACCGAGGCTCCGTTGTGTATGCTCTGCACCATTGCGGTTCGACTAAACAGTTGGTTGTAACAGTTGATTGGAGATACCAATCATTTCCTTATTAGTGTTATAAGTGATTGATAAAATGTAATACCATGAACGATGAAGATTTTGGTACATGTTTTTAATGTTAACTTTCCTCAAATGTAAGATATAAAATATAGTGTGCCAAACCCCAAGCAAACTACATAAAATTTCAGGCATATACGGGAAAGGTAGTACAATAGTTGTAAGCAACAGTTGCATACAAAGTGTTTGCTAAAAGTCATAGACCAGAGTTCAAATCAGCTAGCAAGAAGGGCAGTTCAGATTTGGTTGGGGCACATTTAAAGGGTGTCTGGGCAATATTCCACAAGTATTTATTGGAAGCACTAGTCCAAATGCATCAGCAACAGGACAATATTTCATAACTGCAGTCTATGCCACAGGGTTTGCTGGATTTGAACCTTGAAGTTCGAAATTCGGCGAACCTCATAGAAAAAATCAAATTCGTTCTGATTCGGGTTGAAATTCGGCTATGCAATTTATGGGTTCAACTATAGACCGTGGTCGATATTCCTGTGAGTATGGATTTCTATGCCGACAAAACTCCAGATTGATTCGCGAGGAATTTGTAGCAGTGTCGTTGCATCTCGCATAACCCTACCGCGTGCATAACACTCTGGAACATGGAAAGACTTAACGGCAACTAGTGGCAAACTCGAACCATAATCGAATTCTCTCCAGTCTTGACGGTGACGGTGACGACTAAATACTCTTGATTATGACTCTGATCGAGCGGTTATTAAAAATTAAAAATGTTATTGTATATTAAATTACCGTGACCGTAATTTTATAACGTGTCTTACTTATACTCTATAAGTTGTAAATAATTTATTAAATGTTTTTTTGAATGTATGGTATATTAAATGATTTTTTTATTTATATGCTAAATGTTATAAAGTATTATAAATAAATATATTAAATGTTATTTATTATATATAAAATACACAAATTTTAATATATTATAAAATATTTAGATTTTTAAAATATGTATATGGACGAACTTAAAGGCAAACTCCATTTCGAACCTCATCCTAAAGTTCGAACCCAAACCGAATTTAATGGTTCTCGAACTCGAATTCGAACCCGAACCATGTGACATAGACTGCAGTAAGAGATATTGGTCAGAGTGACCCTAGGACAATGTTGCAAAGTGTGTGATGAAATGTATAAACCAGAATAGACCAGCAGATGAAGTTAAGATCAGTCTAGAATTGTTCGAGGGTCATTACAGGGGTAGCAAGGCTTGTAGTTTAAAGTGTTTGTCAAAACTCTTAAACCAAAATAAACAACTAGCTAGTACAAAGATTAGATAAGAATTAGTATGGGACATTACAGTTGTATCAGAGGAGTGCATCCTGCCAGCCTGAGGGGAAATCATTGAAAAAGACTATTTTGTAGAAATTTGACAAAACTTCAGACTTTTGCCAAACACTTAATTAAACCTAGATTTCAGACTTTAATAGTCATTAAGTAAAAATACTTCACATGCATAAAACCCAACAACCATGAAGTTGAAACACTGAAAAACTAAGTCTGTTGCAGCAGAAAAATAACATTAGAACAACAGATTGATAAACCCATTAAACAACAGAAATTTTGGTCAATATGACCCTGAAAAACCCCCTCTAGGGAAAAACAGTCCAAGAGAATTTTATTTCAGCATTTTTCAGGCAAAAATGTCAATTTACAACAGCATTTAATGACTGTACCAGCACCTTGGGAAATGTGCAACACCTTGTTAAACTAGCAACAACAAGGAAGGTCTTCCTGCATGCATGTGTTCTTGCATGTAGAAGACTTAAATTAGGAAGCTAGTTGTATTTAATTTACTTTTCCTAAGTTAACTTTGGAAAATAAATTAAAGTGATCTAAATTAACTTTAGTGAAACATTAGTTAAAGTGAAAGTGAAATTAGGGTTTTCGCTTTACCTAAAGTTATAAAAGAGAGATCAATTGGTGGAGAGGACACACACACTTGTATTTCGACAGAGACAGGATATAGACAAGGAGACAAAGTCAGACAGAGGATTTAGCTGGGAAGACGGAGGAGCGAGAAACAGGATCATCGAGCTTCGTATAGCTGGGCTGTACACTCACGCAGGAGGGTGCTAAGGTTTAGTTGGGGTTTTGCCCAGTGATTTTGTCGTGTAACTTCATTCGTCAGGTTTGGGTGAATTTGCAGTATTGTAAATGCTCCATATTTTCTCACAATAAAATCTATATCTGACTGCTGCATCGGTTTTCCCATCTTGGGTTTTTCCGGGAGTTTCCATACCCAAAATAATAGTGTTAATATTGTGATGTGATGTTGTGATTTATTTCTCAGTTTTATATTTCGTTGCATACTGTAAAAGATATTTATGTGTGGTTATCAATAGAGATTTGCATGCACTGTTTAGCCCTAGTTTGAATATTAAAGGAAAATTTACATGGTATCAGAACTCTGGTGAGCTAAAGCTGAGAGATTTGCGCAACAGTGATAGATCGGGGGCAAATCTATTTGAAGACAAAAACCTAGATTCCAGATCTAGGGTTTGACAGGTACACTTCAGGATGGCCGTACAGTTGAGCGTTGAGGATCGACTCCAGGGTGCTCAGAACTTTCCCACATGGAAAGAGAGGATCACAAGGATCCTGGACGTCAGTGATGCAGAGGAGCACATTGACTCCACAAAAGTTGCACCCACAGTTCCGACAAATTTGATAGCTTGGAAGAAGATTCATTCCAGAGCGATGTTGATTATCATGGATAGAGTGAAGGACCATATAGTCCCTCACCTTTTTGGTAAGAAGACCGCATCAGTGATGTGGACGACTTTGGAGAGTCTGTACCAAAGCAAGAATGAGAACCGAAAGATGGTGCTGCAAGAGAGGATGCACAACACCAAGATGGCTAAGGGTGAAGGAGTGGTGCCTTATCTCACGATGCTCACATAGATCAAGGATGAGTTTGGAGCTGTTGGCTCTAAGACTGAGGATGAGGAGCTAGTTCAGATAGCCCTCAATGGCTTCTCTAAGCCATGGGACACCTTTGTCAAAGGTGTTGTGGCTAGGGAGAAGCTCCCTGATTGGTAGAGACTATGGGATGACTTTGTGCAGGAGGAGACCTGCATGGGTCAAGCATCAGGCTCATCCAGCAGTTCCCCACAGATTGTGGATGAGGAGGCTTTAGCCCTTACAAGGAAGAGCAAGGGTAAGGCAAAGAGGAAGAAGGATGGTAAGAAGAACCTTGACATTTTAAAGGTCAAGTGTTTTATTTGCCACAAGTAGGGACACTTTGCCTCCCAGTGCTTAGAAAGGAAGAAGAAGAGTAACACCCAGATGGCTGGATCTGCAGAGGTGGATGAGTTTAGCAGGAACTTCGATGAGGAGTTCTGCTTGATAGCTTGCATGGCAAGCACCCCAGGGAGCAACATATGGTACATCGACAGTGGAGCATCTACTGACATGACTGGACAAAAGATATTCTTAAGAGACTTACAGGAGCGTGGAACAGGGATCCACGTTGAGCTGGGTGATGATGCGTGGTATCAGGCGCAGAGAGTTGACATTGTTTGATTTGAGAGGGAGTCTGGAAAACCCCTCAGTTTTGCTGATGTGTTGTATGTTCCAGGACTGACCAAGAACCTTATATCAATCTCCACTCTGGAGGAGAAGGGATATCAGGTGAAGTTTCGTGACCATCGAGTATATATCAGGCCCAAGGGGTCAGATAGGAGCTTGGATCGGGTGATTGGTAGGAGGAGCGGGAAAGTGTATAGGCTACACTTTGAGCCTGCAAAGGCTCTAGTCAGCAGCAATAGCAGTAGTCAAGGTGAGTTATGGCATAGGAGGATGGCACACTTACACCATGGAGCATTGAAGCATTTGAGACAAGCAATCATTGGAGTTCCTTAGGTACAGGAGGAAAAGCATAACCACTGCAAGGGTTGTGCTTTGGGGAAGAACATCAGGAAGCCTTTCCCATAGAGTGAGCACAAGTCTAAGGAGCCCTTGGACTTGGTGCATTCGGATGTATACAGACCTATGAGTGTCCATTCTTTCAGTGGTTACAGTTACTACGTAACCTTCATTGATGACTATTCTAGGAAGACCTGGATCTATTTTCTGAAGGCCAAGTTAGAGGTCTTTGAGAGGTTCTGAGAGATCAAAACTCTCGTGGAGAACCAAACAGGAAAGAAGATTCGGGTGTTGAGGACAGACAACGGGGGTAAGTACACTTCCAATGAGTTCATGGAGTATTGTTCGACTAAGGGGATCAAGAAGGAGCACATTGTGCCCCATACCCCACAGCAGAATGGAGTTGCAGAGCGGAAGAACAGAACTATGGTTGGAGCAGCCAAGGCCATGCTATTTGATCAGGGATTACCACTATTCCTTTGGGCAGAGGCATACAGGATTGCAGTATATATTTAGAACAGGCGTTCCCACAGCTTTGGGGAGGAAGACACCAGAGGAGGTCTTCATAGGTGTTCGACCAGATGTGAGTCACATTTGCATATTTGGCAGTGTTTGCTATTGTCATGTTCATGCCGACAATAGGAAGAAGATGGACCCTTCTGGAGAGAAGGGGTTACTTGTTGGATACAACGAGATTTCGAAGGCATGTAGAGTTTACATTCCTGCTTGCAAGAGGATCATTGTGAGCAGGGATGTCTAGTTCGATGAGGACAGGGCCTTGTGGAGATCTTTGGACTTACCAGCAGAGTAACATCCAACATAGGAGTCAGGGGTCAAGTTGGAGGAGCTAGATGTACATGTATAGGTACATACACAAAGCACAGGTTCTAGTGGTCAGAGGGAGTCAGGTGGACAGGATCCTACAGTCATTGACTTGGAGGATGAGCTGCAACAGGAGACAAATATCCAGTAGCCACAGTAGGTTGACACTAGGCCAAGGTCTAAGTGGTTTAGGTCACAGTACAGGATTCCGGGCATGTTGATCCTCCACAGAGATCTTTTAGACGGAGTGTACCACCAGAGAGACTTAGTTATATGGCATTGATGACAGAGTTGATTAACTCTGAACCTTCCAGCTTCGGGGAGGCTGCACACCACGATGTGTGGCAGTAGGCTATGGTTGAGGAGTATGACTCCATTATGAAAAACCAGGTATGGGAGGTTGTGTCGAGGCCATAAGGGAAAAAGGTGGTGGGATCTAGATGGATCTACAAGGTGATGCATGTAACATAAGGAAGCGTGGAGAAGTACAAGGCGCGCTTCGTGGTAAAGGGGTTTTCACAAAAGGAGAGTATTGATTATGAGGAGACCTTCGCACCTGTTGCCAGGTATTCTTCCATTCGGACCATCATCTCACTAGTAGCTGAGATGGTTGGCGTGTCCATCAGATGGACGTCAACACTGCCTTCCTCAACAGAGTGATAGAGGAGGAGGTGTAAATTGAGCATCCAGAGGGGTTTGATGTGGAGAACATGGAGACACATGTATGCAGATTGCATCGAGCTCTTTATGGGCTTAAGCAGGCACCTCAAGCATGGTACTCGAGGATTGACAGCTATCTACAAGAGATGGGATTTCAACGAAGTGACGCTGACCACAACCTGTACTTCTTGACAGGTGAGGTGCCTCTCATATTGGTCCTATATGTGGATGATCTCTTTCTTACAAGAGATGAGAGGCTGATTGGAGACTGCAAGTCCAACCTTGCAGTGGATTTTGGGATGAAAGACCTTGGGTTGATGCATTACTTTCTGGGCTTGGAGGTTTGGCAGAGAGATGGATGCTTCGTCATTGGACAGGGGAAGTATGCAATAGAGATCTTGAAGAGATTCAGGATGGAGGACTGCAAGCCTATGGCCATACCTCTAGTTTCCAACTGGAGGAAGATTGATGCATCAGGTTCAGACGATTTGATCCTACCTTGTATCATCAACTTATCGGATCATTTATGTATTTGGTCAACACATGGTCAACCATTAGCTTTGCAGTCAAGTCTTTGAGTCAGTTCATGGTGGACCCTTTGAGAGTGTATTGGACGGCTACGAAGCACATACTTCTCTACATCAGAGTTACAATGGAGTACGGATTGGTTTATGAGCGCAGGGGGAGTGTATAGTTAGCAAGTTTCACAGATGTTGACTGGGCAGGATGTGTAGAGGACCGAAAGAGTACTTCAGGTTGTTGTTTCAGCATTGGGTTAGGGGTTGTCTCTTGGTTCAGTAGGAAGCAGAAGTCAGCTGCATTGAGCTCAGCAGAGGCTGAGTACATGGCAGCCAGCATGGTTGCTTGTGAGGGTATGTGGCTAATGAAGTTACTTTCAGGGTTGTTCGAGTGTGAGCTAGAGGCTACAGTAGTTCACTGTGACAATTAGAGTGGCATCAGGCTATATGAGAATCCAGTGTTCCATGACCGGAGCCAACACATAGACATCATGTACCACTTCTTGAGAGATTGTGTTCAGAAGGAAACCATTCGGTTGGAGTACATACAGACAGACAGATGAGTAGGTGGCAAACATTTTCACCAAGGCACTTTGTAGACAGAGTTTTGTGAAGTTCAGGGATAAGTTGGGCTTGCTACCGAATCCCTTCCTCGTTGAGAGGGAGTGTTAAACTAGCAACAATAAGGAAGGTCTTCTTGCATGCATGTGTTCTTACATGCATAAGACTTAAATTAGGAAGTCAGTTGTATTTAATTTACTTTTCCTAAGTTTACCTTGGAAAATAAATTAAAGTGATCTAAATTAACTTTAGTGAAACACTAGTTAAAGTGAAAGTGAAATTAGGGTTTTCGCTTTACCTAAAGTTATAAAAGAGAGATCAATTGGTGGAGAGGACACACACACTTGTATTTTGACAGAGACAGGATATAGACAGGGAGAGAAAGTCAGATAGAGGATTTAGCTGGGAAGACGGAGGAGCGAGCAACAGGATCACCGAGCTTCGTATAGTTGGGTTGTACACTCACGTAGGAGGGTGCTAAGGTTTAGTTGGGATTTTGCCCAGTGATTTTGCTGTGTAACTTCATTCGCCAGGTTTGGGTGAATTCGCAGTATTGTAAACGCTCCATATTTTCTCCTAATAAAATCTATATCTGATTGCTGCACTGCTTTTCCCCTCTTGGGTTTTTCCGAGGGTTTCCATACCCAAAATAATAGTGTTAATATTGTGATGTGATTTTGTGATTTATTTCTCAGTTTTATATTCCGCTGCATAATGTAAAAGATATTCATGTGTGGTTATCAGTAGAGATTTGCATGCACTGTTTAGCCCTAGTTTGAATATTAAAGGAAAATTTACACACCTCGATTTGTGTGTCCATCCAGAAGTATGGCCTGTATGGGCTCCACCATAGCAACTCTCCTCAAAATTTGTGCCTAGCAAATCTATACAGCCTGTACGGCCTCCTCGAAATGCGTGCAGCAAGAAAACTACAATATGACCCAACAGTACAGTACATCAGTCCTTACGGTACAATCGAACTGATAAAAATTCTTGGGATACATGCCCAACTCCTCGGGATTTGTGCCCACTTGAGAAAAATCTCCTTGGGGTTCATGCCCACTTGAGAAAACAACTCCCTCTCACTGAAAATTAACCTAGCCAAATGCTCACTCTTGGAAAATGCTTTCCTTGTCTTGCATACTACCCTAGTCTCTCTCTTATAACTTGAAAGTGACTTTTCACCTTCCCCAATCCCTAAATCCAAAGGCCAAGATTTAATCTTGCCTTTACATGATAAATGGTTGAGAAACTTCCCCTCCAAAATCGATTACTTTTAATTTTAATAAAGTCACCATTTACTTTATGAACTAAGTGCACTTTATCTCATAAAGTCACTTTATAAAATTAAAACAAGGGAATACTTTATAAAAAGTCTGATTACATAAGAGTCACTTTAAAACTTTATAAAACACCATGACAAAGTCAAGTAGCCTAGCTAGTGCATGGTCACTTTCGCATACAAGACAAAAACATGCAGAGTGCCTCCAGAGCTAAATAGCTAACATATTTTAGATTGTTTCCTTTGAGTGACTAGCAGTATACTTTTTAATTTCAGCAGTGGTGACTTGGTAGCAAGGTTTGCTTTCAATGGCTTAACAAGGATGAAGACAAGTTAGGAACTCTTTGCAGAACTGTTACAAGCTTCTCAAGAATATCAGAAAAATCTAACCACATTGTTAGAGCAACCTAAGTTGGAGCCTCACTTGTTAGTTGGGAAGAAGGAAGAAAGGTTCAAATCCGAAGTGGTTGGTGATGTGGATGTCATCAAAGTTTGACAGAACCCTAGAATGACTTCTTGTAAGTGCATGCACCTATTCATGTTGAGAATGTGTACAATTAGGTTGATAACACAATCAAGGACGAGTATGATAATGAGAAGCATGATTGTGAATACACATTAGAAAATTTGGACGAAGTTGATAGTTCCCATGAGTCCCATCATTTGACAAGGTAATTGAAGGTAAGCGAAGACCAGATTATGGCAACCATGAAACATTTTGATGATACACATGCATTGGTGATAGATTGTTATTGGAGAGCTCCAGGGAGTTATGATAGTTTGAAAGGAGAACCTTCCCTTGCAAATTTGCAAGCACTTAGAGAAGCAGTGGTAGCAATGAAAGCTAACTACCTACACCTTCTTTCAATAGAGATAATATTCTCATGCTTGATGAGATGTACCATGGTGCACTACAAGGGAAAGAAAAGGAAGTTGACATGCTTACTCATGAGCTTGAGCTCACCCAAGATTTCTTCAAAAACACACGAAAGGCCCTTCAAGAATTAAAGATACAGATTGCGCAACTTTGTGTGGAGATGAGTTGGTTACATCCTTCATACTACACAACAGATAGTCAATCGTATATGTCTTCCTTGACACAGGAGAAGGTTTGTGGTAGTTATGATTTGATGGAGGAACCTCGTGTAAGGGTTGAGCATGAGGGGTATTCAAACTTGTAGGAATTGGCAGAGAAATGACCTCGAGCTTTTTGATTTTGCACATACTTTGCATTATAGGGATCATGAGCCGCCTCTTTTGGAGAGACCATTGAAGGCTCAAGTTAGAGCCACATGTGACATAATTGAGCATATACCTTGTGGGCTAGCCAACAAGGAAGTGTGTGCATCCATGGATTGTGGGGACAACTATATTACAGATGGTGACACATCCATCTTGGGTTCAGGTTCAGTTGATACTATTGGAGTGATTGATTCAATGGCACATACAAGGTATAGGATGATATAGAAGGGTACAATAGTGTGTAGTGGTGTGCAATGGTATGCAGAGTTGTACAATGGCACACAATGGTATATAGTGGAGCTCAGGGGAGAGTCATACTCTCATTTGATAGTGCGAGGAGATTCTAGAGGAGAGCGATCCACCCTTTTGTAGCAACGCGTGGACTTTGGAGACCGTATTCTCAACAACAGTATTGCTTATGACGACAGAGAGAGTATTGATGACCACCCATGTGAGGAGACACCTTTTGACGTATGCGGTGGCATGGGACTAGTGTGGAGTCTAGGTGACTATTCACCACTAACTATGAGGATGCAATGGCCAATTTGTGCCCAAAGTAGGTCAACATAGTATTTTCATTAGAGTCAGTTTAGGGTCTGAAATGGGCCTCATAGGAAAGAGAGCCATTGATGAGTTGAAGTTCAAGAACCAATAGAATTCCAGAGAAATGAGTCAGTAATAATCGTTGAGTTGGCATATTTGTCATAAAAAGCTACTTTTTAAATTCATATATTCAACTTATCTCCATGTGGTTTTACTCAAATTTCAATTGGATGCAAAATTCAATTTTGCATCCAACGAGTACCCACACTGCATACTTTTGATTGATCCCACTACAGAGAAAACAAAAAATACATTAAAACAACGTCAAGTAATACATTTTTTATGTATTTCTCATTTTTCGTGGGGTGGGGTTTGTCAAAAGTATGCAATGTGAGTACTTGTTTGATGCGGAATTGAACTTTGCATCCAACAAGTGCTCCCGCTCGAAATTTGAGTAAAACCGCAAGAAGATCAGTTTTTTTTTTGTAAGTACCCAAGGGGGATTTGAGCATGTGACCTTCCATTTACAACTTCTCATCCCAATTACCCATTACCAATTGCTCTAACCCTGTGGGCGTAACCATAAGAAGATATGTTGAAAATATGAAAAAAAGGTAGGTTTTTTTTTCTATTTTCCTCCAAAATTCATAACTCTTAATTTATTATTTTAACTATTATTTTATTATTTTCCTTAGGAGGTCCGTTTTAGACCCCAAAATGACTTTAATGATAATCTACATAAGGGAAGTGAAATGAAAACAAAAAGAATGAGAGAAGTGTGGCCATTCATGATATCGATGATATTTTGGAGGGTTGTAGCATTGACAAAAGCTTGATGGTGATGACTAACTATGATGATTGTGTTGCCGCCTAATTCACACCTCAGGTCACGTGGAAGAAAGCTTCAAGCCACTGGGTGCGACCTTGGGGGCAAGCTCGAGCCAAGTGTTGTCACCTGATACTCAACTCCTCCGTCTAGGCCAAGTCCTAGCAAAGGCAAGGGGGGTGGACCCTGTTGAATTTTAGCATTTGCATATATTCTTTAATTTTGCAGACTATAAGCTAGATAACAATTAGACAAGTGCAGTAGATAAACAAACATCAACACAATGAACACAAGATGTTTTTCATGGGGAAACCTTTAAAGGACAAAAACCCCAAAAGCATTAGTAATTCATCTTTTAAACGAGCTGACTGAGTTTTGTATCAGAAAAATAGAGTTTGAACAAATTCACCCTTAATAACAATTTATCAACAACTTTCCACAACAAGACACATGTCTCAAAAATAGGCAAACTAGGGTTTGCTATTTCCCAAGCTGCCTGAACTCAAACTGGGAGCTGTCGAAATGTTTGAGGTTGCCCGAAAACTGTTGCCAGAACCCTCATCAAGCTGCTCGGACTCAAATTGATTTGCTCGGATGAATTGGCTACTTCATGGAGGCTACCTGAAGTCAAGCTAGGCTGCCTGAGATGTACAGTCAGTTGCTCGAGACTGTTCTAGGTCTAAGAATGTGGCCGCCCGAAATTCTAAGCTGCTCGAAGTCTGCTGTACTTGTTCGTGAAGAGTAACAGATTGCCCGAGCTAAAATCCGGGCTTCCCGAACGTTTCCTTGCTTCTCGGATGCTCCTCCCTGCTGCTCGGATGACTGTTAAGCCTTCCCGTGAAGTGGAGAAGGTTGTTCGAGTTTTGTTTTGTTTGCCCGTAGAGTTGAAGAAACAGATCGAGGCTTGTATCAGTCTAGGGCTGACCTAGAATAGGAGGACTGCTCGTTAAGTTCTTTTGCTGCAATTGTTAGCTGTGAGGAGGATGGTGATGCCCAAGGGTTGTTGTTGCTGAAAGAAGGATGCCCTAGCTCTGCCTTTGCTGGCCATGAAAGAGAAGAGAGATACCCTAGCTGTTTAGGGTAGTTGCAGGGAAGAAGTGATGATGCCCTAGCTAGCAATCCACCATGCTAGGGCACATCAATCAAAGTATACTCACTCTCTTGCAAAGAAGCCAGTGAATGTCTGGTAGGGAGCAGTCACATGTTGGAATTGAAGTATGTTCAAATGAATGGTAAGTGAACTTCTTTTATATCCTTTCACTCACTTGAAGTGGTCCTTCAAGCTAGGAATATAATATTAGGTTTTATCCTTTTACCTTTTTGACTTTTACTTTTTGTGGTGCAATTAGTCTTTATGTATTTTTGACTTTTACCTTTTAGCTTTCTTCAAGTGCCCCGTGGTCAATGCAAGTGGTCACAGGGGTCCTTCATACCCACTCAAAGTACATCATCATAAATAGGGAGAATTGCTAATGCTTTTATCTCAAACTCCTTATGCCACCAAGATCGGGTACTAGGTATCTTAACCAACAGTAGCTAATCCCTAGAGAAGATCACAAAGCCCATAGATCAAGGATAGGAGTGCCTCACATGCCCAAACTCGGTCTAGGAATTATAATGATGTCCTAGTAACTGACCAAGTGTAGGTTGCATAATTTGACCCAAGGTCAAATACTTGGTAATTGACCAAGCGCCTTCTTTCTCTCGGAGAATGGCCGTCAACCCTAGGCTGAGTCCCCTAGTCCTAGACTTGTTCATCTTCCTGGTAACGGACCAGGTGCCTCCATTCAAAGAATGGCCACTCAACTCTAGGATGAGTTCCCTCAGTGCTGGACTGGTTCCACATACTAGTCCTTGACTAGATGTCCCCATTCAAAGAATGGCTACTCAGCTCTAGGCTGAGTTCCCCTAGTGCTGGATTGGTTCCACATCTTGGTTCTTGATGAGAAGTCCCCATTCAAAAAATGGCTACTCAGCTCTAGGCTATGTTACCCCAGTGCTGGACTAGTTCCACATCTTGGTCCTTGACTAATTGTCGCCATTCTCCAAGAGAATGGCTCTCGATGCTGCTTAGGAAAATCAATATACCTTATGAAAGATAATCTACGGTGGTTTCTAACTATAAAAGTATGAAACAACAGATATTCTAGGAGTTTTAAAATGAAATGGATTAAAAAGTTATCTACCAATTACTGTGAATGAATTATTGTTAGCAACCTTTAGAGAAATAGAGAGATCATTCTACACACATTTGCAAAATTAACTTATGCAAAACAAAAGAGTAAAATAGACTAGTGCCAAATGAAGAAAGTTCTTTGCATATGAGGGTTGCTAGTGTAGTCTCGGTGAAAGTATTGCAATGTCTCGGTTGGTAAATTTTAGATTATTAGATGAGTGATTAAGGGAGTGGGTTAATTGTGGGTTTGGCCCAATAAGACAGGCTTTTTTGAAATGAGCGCTAAAGTGGTTTTACAAGTGTCCAATGGGGCAAGGCATAACCTGCTTGGAGTAGCCCCCTGACTCTTTGGTATCCACCCTTTGTGACCTCTCGATTTCTCAAGAAGCAAGCTTGTATGGATTTTCCTATTATTCTAGTCACTCGTATCCCTTTCTGGTACAACCAACTGATCAGAGAAGCTGCAATGGTGCAGAGCATATAGGGAAGGAGCCTGCATTAATTTTTATTAAATCTAAAAAAATGATGTTTATTAACTGACTACTCATGGTTGAGAGTCTCTCTCCCCCTTTCGGGATGCTCGAGAGAGCACAGTCGAGTTAATTTTAAATGCTTAAAGAAATAACAGAAATGAAATAACGAAAAGAAACCTATTTTTTAATTAGTCCTACCATGAATCTCTTTCCCCCTTTCGGGATATTCGGGAGAGCGTGGGGTTAATAATTCTCTTACTTCCAAAATAAAATGCAAACTAAACTATAAAAGAAAAAATTAACTAAACTAACTAAGCAAACCACACCGATCCCTAGATGGGGATTGCAGAAGGCTTAACACAACCTTCCCGATCTCTTTTTTTCCAGTTATTACAATGGCTTAAAATCTCTTTTTTAGGACACCCGTGATCTTTATCATTTAGATCAACGGATTTATAAGTTTATTTCAAAAAATGAAGGGAGAGAAAGGGGATGAGGAGTGGGGAAGGTAGGAAGCCTTCTTGCTTGCTCGAATCTTCAATTTTTGAGCAGCGTTTCTCTTTACCTGTGCATTAACTGACAAAAAAAAACAACAACAATTGTCAGAAGATGGTCTCTGTTGTTTGCCGATTGCACACCAGCAACATAAATCTTCTGAAAGCTGTCTCCTCACTTGAGAAAGTGGGAGAGGTGTGACCTTGGGGGCAAGCACAGAGCCAGGTACTATCACCTACTCCTAGCTCCTTCGTTTAGGCTAACTCCTAACGAAGCCAAGGGGGGTAGTCCCTAACAAAGAGTTTTCTATGGCTCAATGTGTTTAAGTTAAGTTTTAATGTTTGAATGATGCGGATGGGTGTTGTTTAGGAGTTATTATGATGAAAGATGATTGTAATTATAAAAAATTAGAACACAAGACAAAGGCAATCTGCGTTGTTGCACTGGATTAAAAAATGAATAGTATATCAAGAACTTGTAAATAAAGATGCATTCATAGATAAAGATTTTTTATAAGCCAAGGACAAATGATCCAGATAAATAATCATGCATAAAATAATAGACCAGTGCCTTATGGAGTCGAAGTTCTGCAATGCTTAAAGAAATAACAACAAGTCTTGAAATAAAGCTAGTGAATGTTATGCGAGTGCGCTTGGTACATTTTAAAGATTTTAGTGGTCTTGTTTATTATGGCTTTGAAACGAAGAAGGTATCAGAGACCAACCGGGAAAATGTTCAAAGTCACTTCATTCTAGACATGTCGGCTCGTCCAGTATCTTGGGCTGGTTTCCGATGGATTGACCAGCTAGTCGTGACACTTAGACAACGGGGAGTTCTGACGCCCTTACTGAGAATGGACTTGAACGCTTTTTACAACGCCAGTGCGTTGGTTATAGGTAAAAATTTTATTGTGTTTTTATTTGCGAACTTAGCAAGTCCGTTCACCGTTTTGAGTACGAGTGCAAGTTGAAAGTCGGCATAGCATGCTAGGTGAAGGATATCAACGAAGTAAATTAATTAGAGGGAATGTGAGTTGAAAGATTTTATTAAAAGAATTAATTAAACCCTACGACAGAGAGCGCTCTTGACTTTGTCTTATGACAAAAGTTCAAGAGTCTTATCTATCTATATGCCTAAGTGCAAGGATAATGCAAAATTTAATATGCTCTCCGATAGAGAGTGCTCTTGACTTGGGTTCTGGCAAGTTCAAGAGACTTCAGAGATTTAATTAATAAATTGCAAAAATAAAGTGCATGAAAATGAAAGCAAAAAAAAAAAAAACCTCTCTGATAGAGAGCACTCTTGATCCACCTTATGGTGAGATTCAAGAGATTTGGTTCCTTTTTTAATTTTTGCAATAGTATATCGAATGAAAGTAAATAAAATTTAAACTAAGTAAGTAATGAAATATGAAACTTTTTCATTTTTCTACTTTATGAAAGAAAAACATTTCAGAAATAAACTGCCTTTCCCTATTCTATTCTAAGCATTTACTCTACAAGTATGCAAACATGAAAAGGGACGATACAAGCTTCCCCCAAATGGGGGAAGAGGGGTGTGGGAGCCTTTATCCCACTTGCTTTTTATTATCTTTTTCACAATGATTTCTTTGACTTTGCTTTTGCCTTTTCCTGAAAGAAGAAGGTGAGAAAGGGATGGAAAGAAGAGGGAAAATTGTGTTTTTTTTGTTCTTTGCTTGTTTCCTTGCTTGCCTTTAGCCTTTGGGCTTTTCTCGATTTTTCCTAAAAGTAAGAGTTTTAAACAATTGAAACGTTATGTGTTAATCAAAAAATTTAAAAGAAATAAAACTAAAAAAAGAATAACTCTTAAAAAAGGGAAAATTTCTACGGTGAAAATGGAGGAAAGGGAGAGGAGAAAAGGCTATGAAATGGGAGAAAGGAAAGGGTAAAAGAGGGCTGCAAAAAGAATGAAAGAGGGCTGCCCAAAAAGAGAAAAGAGGGCTGTCCAAAAAGAGAAAAAGGGGATGCAAACTAACAAGAAAAGAGGGCTGCAAACTGAGTCAAGAAAAAGGAAAAGAGGGCAGCAAGAAGAGAAGGGGAAAAGCAAGCCCAAAAAGGCAATAGAAGGGAAGCTAAAGGATGGAAAGAAGTAAACTAGGGCTTCCTAAAGTAACTGGTAACCAAAGTAAAGACTTAAAGAAGAGTTTGTAAGATGGAACTTGAAGCAAACAAAACCCTTAATGCCTCCTTCTTGGAAAAATCCAAGTTATTGTAGATCCTGAAAAGAAACCAATGTTAAACAAAGAAAAACTTGTGATCTTGAAGATGAGCTAGATGCAACCGAGCTCATACCCTTCTCCAAGATGGCAAATCCTGTCCTAAATCATAACACTCAAACAACCCAATGAGATCAATCAACTAGCATGCTAAAAATTTAAAGATTCATCAACATTAATACAACTGAATATTTTTTGCTCATGAAATCTTAATACAATAACATAATCAACCAACTTATCAACTGTAAATGGAAGATTTTACGTTCTATATAGGAGACTTCTAAAACCAATTGATTAGATCATACGTAAGCATTTGAATTGAAAGAGATGGACAACATTCACCTCACAAGATTCATTCACCACTAGCACCGAGTCGCATGGACTTCCAAAGTCTTGATTTTATTCCAAATATGAGCATAAAGCAATTACAAATTCTTACAGAGTAAGTTTACAACCAAATATCCATCCCAATAGAGCTAAAGGAGCCTCTATTTATACAAAGAGAGAAGGCTAAAACCCTAAAACCAAACCCCATAATCTAGCTGACTCGACACAATAATGAGAGCCTAGACCTAACAATAAGTTGTTATGAGTGAGGGGTGGCCTCCACCTAGGCAAGGCGCCCCCACTCCCAACCCTAAACTTCACAAACCGGCCGCTTAATAGCCCACACGTGTGAGGGCGCAACCCTGAAGGAGAGAGAGGCGTGAGCACTGGATGGAGGCATGAGAGCTTGAAGAGGTGTCAACTGGTAGTGATAGGTGCCAAAACCCTTAGGGTTTGCACCAAACCTTCATTTCATTTATTACCCTGCTCCGTAATGATCACCAGACCAATCAAAGCCTTCCAAATCACCAAATTCATGAGTTTAGCTGGAGATGACAAGTCTGCTAACTGAATGTACCTTTAATGCTCTCCGATTGTTGACTGAAAAGGATTTGTGCCGAGTTGAATCATCATAAATGCCCAATGCCATGTCATTTAACCTTTTATTTTATTCAATTTGGTTAATTTTGGAGAGTTTTTTATTTTCTCCAAAATATTCATTTTTAATATTTTAATTAATAATTTCTCGGTAAATGACTTTTTTGAGAAATTATTAATTATGAAGTTGAATGAACTTCTGAAACTTGGAGATAGCTGGCCGGCTAATCATGAATGATTTTTGGCTTAAGGTTAGAGCCAGCCTTCAATCACTGAATTCGGGTTTCGGATGACTAACATATTACAAAATTAAATTTTCCATTTAAATTATGGAAAAAATTAATTAAAAACTTGGGAAAAAATAAAAAATCCAAAATTTGACGTGTTCGGTAAAAAAATTTCAGAATTTTTTCTGAGGGTCCTAGTGACTTAGGACATGACCATAGTCTATTCTAATAATGTCTAATAGGTTTATACATACTCAGTGGGGCATTCCAGCTTTGGAGGAAGCAGGAGAAAACCTCGTCGATTATACTCGACTATAGGCAAAGCATAATTATCCAAGGGAAAAAAACTCCCTGGAATACCTTAGTTGAAATTCTACGTCTTAGGAGACCGAACCACTTAAAACACCCTACTAGCACATTTTATTACAAATCCCGCGGGGCCATGGTCATAGTTACTTAAAATAAAAACTGGCTAGCCAAAACTGGCTAGGCACAAAGGCGGATCATCTGATACACTGGAACACAAACATTTATCATGTTTGTCAAATGGCGGCTCCTCAGGTAGTCCAACTAAGGTACAAATAAGTTGGTAACAGTCCTAAACACTTTAAGAGTGTTTGGGAAAAACTACAAAAAACTTAGCAAACAATTTCTAAGTTAAAAAGTTAAACAAAAATGCAAAATTTAACTAAGGCAAGCTAGGAAACTTGTCTTCTTATGATCTTTACTTGTTCTTTTGGAACAAGCAAATCATGCTCTAAATTAGCGAAATAAAACTTTAAACTCTTAAATCAAACCACCCTTGCTTAACTTTGGATTTTACTTGAAAAGACGTAGCAATAACGGTAGATCAACTCTAACCAGATCTAGACTTTGAGATTTTAATTTGTAAACTACTTAGATCTAGCCAGCTACTCAGATCTTCTTATATTCTTGCATGAGATTATAGATCTGAAATAAAACTCGAACCAGTAACCAAGAGAATCAAACTCTAGAAGATGTGAAGAGTGAAGATAAACAACCGTTGAAATTGTGCAATGGGGTCCTCAAAGTGCGGATCGGAGGGACTAGTCCTTCTTAGAAATATGTTTGAAGATATGAGGATGCTGACATGCTCAACACGCTCTCCAAACTAGATATCCTGCAATCTCACAAAACTTGCAGAACGAAAGATTAAAAGCACCTGGTGTAAACTGCAATAGAAACTCCAGAAAATATGCATTTCTCATCAAATAAACATGTCCGTCTAATGTCTCTAATGCAACTTAACAAAAAAGTTATGGATGAAACAATCACACTACTCTACCTTACTAAGAAATACTTCTCCTTCAAAAGCCAAATAAATAACGAAATATTTTATAGTGCAAGCATGTAAACAATACAGTTATACCTCATTAGATCATAAAGTCATTATCATCCACACATGAAAGATCCACATCGATTTGCCTCCAAAGCCTTTATTCATTTAATGAAAAATACTTCACAATGGTTACAATGCAATTTAGCAGAGGTTTCGCCTTCCCATGCATTGCAATGGCGATCTTCCTTCATTATATAGAAAACCCAGGTGGGAGGGTTGCATTCATCACTTAGAGATGAAGTGGGTGTTGTGGAGTTGATTGAGGATTGACGTGAGTTAACAATAGGGGATCTCAAGAGTTTGGCGATTAGAATGAAGTTGATTGTATGAAATATGCGCCACCTCTCGAATGGAGAAGAGCACACTCACCAAGATCTTACCCACACACTCCTTGGATGCCACATGCACCAAAAGCCAGGCAAGGATGAGGGTGTATCTTTCAATCGCACTCCAATACCAATCAACGCTAAACAAATCATTATCATTTGTTCACACGCCATCCTTTGACATGAAGCGCACCATCCTCTCCTTTATGATTCGCCACATCCTTAATCAACTTTGAAACAAGTCGAAAATTCCTTTGATGAAGTCTCCTTCAAACATAAGTTTACTTGCCAATATATCCATGACATCAAAGTGTTGGAGGGTGGCGCATTACCTCTCTTGAGATTCTCGCTACCCTTTGAAAACTCCAAAAATTAAAAGCTTTTATCCAAAGTTCAAGTCGCCAGCCATGGGGATAAGTTTGCCATGTCACCCAACACTCTTAAACAATCATTTTTTTGACTTTTTAAAATTTGTTTGTCTTATGCCAAAATGTTGCACTTTTAGCATTTAAGTGTCATTTTGATGCTCCGTTAGCGAAAAATGACCTTAAGTGACTTTTTAATCACCCGAAGCGTATGAAAAGTGGGTCTCAGAGTAAAGAGTATGCTCTGAGTGTTAAAACGAGCATCCCCACGCCAAACTCCGCTCTTCGATCAAGTTTTTATGCCATTTACAAGTTTTTTAATTAAACCATTAAAAAATGGCTTAAATAACGAAAAAAATAATTTTTTGGAAATAGACGAAACTCGAGGGGGACCTAGCACATGTCTATACAACTCAATTTGAATGCCTAGCACGCTCATATACATGGACACGTGAACTTTAATAACCTCCTAAGGCCTACCCACCAAGACGATAATTCCAGCATCGGAGGAGCAGTGAAAAACTCAAAAATTATACATAGCTTATGCAACATTGCATAATTGACAAGGGAAAAAACACCCTTGAATGATCGGATTGACGTTTAAGTCGAAGCCAAGTCCCTTACAAAAAGTTTGCCATACTAGTACATTTATTACAATTTCCTCGAAGGGGTATGAACATGTGGTACCAAAAAAAACGACCAGGAAGGCCTGATGGACCTCTGAGCTTTGAGTTTGAACAAGTGCTTTGTTCATCTTTGCCGACTCACTTGAAACTCCGACTAGATGCAACCTAGTCGATAACAAATTGGATTCTTAAAGGATAGCCACTTAGGAGAGCCTCTTGTCAAGGGAAATAGGAGGTTGCTCAACGATGGATGGTTTCCTAGGGAAATTGACAAAATTCTTCTTTCAATGTGAGGGTGATGATAGCTTGATGGAGCATTGATGGTTGGTTCTATATCTGTAGGAGAGAAGCAACACATGATCTATGCTTTTTTGCTGAAGACACAACATGTATCTAGGATGCTTTCTTAAACAACCGATGGCCATTGCAATTGTTTACTTGAATGTATTAATGGATGCAAGTGTACCCATATGTTGTCCTCATATCATTTGTAAAAATAATTGTAGTCATCATATTTTAGTTGTTTTGTTTTCTAAATTGTTCTTTTTTTTTAAAGTTTGAGATTTTATATTGAAGGGTTTTAGAGATTGTGAATTTTATTTTTGTGTTGAGAGGTGTTTTGGAGTTATACAATGCTCAAATAAATATTGGAGGGCACATTAAATGTAGTGGGTGACCTTATACGCAATCAGTATGTAATGCCACTGTTAGTTACGTTATTGATTGCTTATGATGAGTTGGGTAGATTCTAACTAGCAAATACATGAATACATGTGTAGTTGAGGCTCTGTATAATGGACTAATAAAGTTATTTGTATCTCTTTTGTTTTTTGGTGCATGTTTTCTCTTGAGAACTAATATATATTGAGCAATGCACAAACTGTACTTGAACTCCTATACATATGGATGGTCCTCATTGTTAGAAGATAAACGAGACATCTATACTAGGCTCCATACACATTGCCCAAAATAAACATATGTGACATATTTAGTCTTGACAATCCTACAAATGTGAAAGACTTCCTTGTAAGCTCGTTGAAAATGTGACCACACATTAGATAGAAAAAGTTCAACATCTAACAATCGGAAAGAGGCCACACATGTGATAGTAGACGCATGGGATAGTAGACCAGCTGATAGTTGTAGGTGTACCGTGTGACCAACACATAAGACAATGGACACTTGGTGTGTAATATCGAGCATCCTCATGGGATATCCCATCAAGAGGTACTTGGTATTTTTTCCATCTTGAGTATTTATTTATGAATAATAATGCATTCTCACTTAATGGGTGGGAATATATGGAATGTAGTTATGAAGTTGGAGTCACAATTAATGATGGGTATGCAATCGTTACTTTGCCCCAAAAATATGACAAATTTTGAAAATAGCATTTACAATGTATTTAAAGAAAAGGGTGAGAGTTGTAATGTTGTCATTCACAATACCAAAGTTGTTGAAGAGGATGGTACTTTTGGAAACAAAAAGGATGATGATGACTACTTATTTTTATTGTTACATGGAGATGTGCTTCCTCCACTCCCAAGATGGAAAAACTCACTGCGAAATGTTTCAGTGTCCCCAAAAACAAAAAACGCAAGGAAAAACATTTCCATGAAGTGTGAGATGTTTCACATATGTATGGGATGCTTGGCACTCTCCCCCAAAACCTAGGATTGCTAGGAGCGCCACCCCCAAAAGTCTAGGATGCCTGGGCACTCCCTCAAAAATTTGACTTTAAAAAATGTCAAACAATAAATGAAAACCCAAAAACCTAAAATGCTAGCCTAATCGTGTTTATTTCATTTACAATGGTGATTGATGAAATTCACTATTAAATGTATCATCTATGTTTTCATATCTTTAAACTTTTATATTTTATGATTTTAGAGATGGGGTCCCTTATGCAAAGGATTGCGACATTCCCCATGACACTCCCTAAATTTTGGGAGGTGTCTCCACACATCCTTAGGATATGTTTACCCACTCTTGCACCCAAATGTGTTGGAAACTTGGGGGGAGCATTGCCTATTTTGACCTTGGATGACTAATGACTTAAAAGGTAGCCTCTTAGGTTGGCCTCAAGTGAGGAGCATTATAGGGGTTGCTTAATCATTGGATAGTTGTCTAGGGTGACTATATTAATGGTCTTATTGTCTATCCTGAGTATCTTTGGAAACATTGGTTACATGGCCATAGATTCCTTCTTGATGAATTGATGATGTGTTATGACCAATTGCAAGTTGATACAAATCACCATATCTCTAGGGATGACATGATTTGTAGATTATGTTTGCTTTTGGGGATTGCGGATGAGAAATATTTCATTTTCAGCAGCCCTATTTATTGTTATTTACAGAGAAGAATTCTTTGTATTTACTATTTACATAGATTCAAGGGGATCCCTCTCTACCTTCTTTAGTTATCTCAACCGAAGATGGTTGGCATTATTTCTTAGAGAGGCGATTTCCTTTAGATGGGAGGTCTTGCAATGCTCCTCCACATCTACGCTCTTGATCACATCCTTCTTTCAACCAGTCTTGCCTGATGTGAGCACTAAGCATCATGTGGATATTATCATATTCGAGGTGTTGAGATCTACCAACATAGATTTGTCAGATAGTGCACCCTTACTTGATCTGCTTCATGACTGACTCCTGATACCAGTTTCATTTCTTAAAATTGGACATGTTATTGCTTCCTCCAATGCCCAATATCATTCTCTTGGAAATGTGTGCATCCCTAGATTCTCTCCTTCTTTTAGGAGTTAGGAGGGCTTTGTGTGAAGTTCTGAACTACCTGCTACAACCAAGCTGCCTATCCTTTGTGTAGGCCACTCTCCAGATGACATTGTCGGACTCAATATCGGTAACCTCACAGTGATTGATGGAAATCCAAGTTCTCAGTCTGATTTAGACATTGTTATTCAGATTTTTCTCTTGTTGTTTGGTTGACTTGCTCTCTGCATTGTGGTATCATTTACTCTTTTTATTCTCCTCCCTAGGATGGTACTTTGCTGCATTGTCAACTTTCAAGGATTTGCCCATCTTGGGTCTAACCCTTCTATTTGTTACTATGTCATTTGTTTTTATATTTAGGGAAGAGATGCCATAGGAAGTCTTTATTCGTCTATTATTACTTGTATTTTCAAGTCCCGTTGACCTGTTTTGTTTGTTAGTGGACATTAATGTAAATTCATTTCATCATTGGTTCGTAAGGTAAAGAAAGTTTTGTTTCATAGAAGTAGCAGCAATCTTTGGCTGTAATTTGAAGCATGAAGCTCAAGGATGAAAGAACATTTGTTGGCTTCATGAACCAGCAGTAGCAGCTTTTGTTATTCAGCTTTTTGCTTGTGGTTTGGCAGTCTTGCTCTTTGCATTGTGATATCATTTACTCTTTTTATTTTCCTCCTTAGGGGTGTACTTTGCTGCATTGGCAACTTTCAATGGTTTACCCATCCTGGGTATAACCCTTCTATTTGTTACTATGTCATTTGTTTTTATATTTAGAGAAGAGATGCCATGGGCACTCTTTATTTGCCTATTATTACTTGTATTTTCAAATCCCAATGACCTATTTTGTTCATTAGTGGACATTAATATGAATTTTTATAATCAATGGTTTGGAAAGTGAAAAAGGTTTTGTTTCATAAAAATAGCAGCAATCTTTGGCTGTAATTTGAAGCATGAAGCTCAAGGATGAAATAACATTTGTTGGCTTCATAAATCAGCACTAGCAGCAATATTTTCAACGGCAATTTTGGATGCATAGTGGAGCACATATGACAAGTTAAAGGGGAGTGTTGAATAATTTAATGTGTTGCTAAGCAGGAGTATATATCAGCACACTAAATTAATGCTACTTGATGTCATGGACTTTGTCATGATTCTTTATTAAGCGTCAATTTAAGAGGAACAAACAAGTGTAACATGTAAGTGTCAAGTTAGAAGATGAAACGAGGAGTTGAGGAAGAGTACATGATGCCAATTAATGAATTTGGAGCACCAAAATGGTTGAGGAAGAGTACATGATACCAATTAATGAATCTGGAGCACCAAAATGTTTGACTTATGGATTGATCTTTAGTGTATTTAAATATGTGAAAGAAGAATTCTGAAATTGAGAGAGAGAGAGAGAGAAGCCCCGTAATCCACAATGCCCAAAATGTTAATATAGTATTTCTTTGCTCCAATCTCCACCTTAATCTTTGCAATTGCGTTTGATGTATATGTCAATTTTCACGTATATTTTCCTGTGAATATCAGTGTACATGCATTCCATTTTTTGAACAATTGGGTAAGGTAAATACTTGTATATAAATATCTCTGGCTATGATATCTCGTTGAAAGGACGTTGAAGTTGGCACAACTCAGATGCATTAGCCATTCCAGAGGAACAAACTATACTAGATATTTTGTACAGTACCTCTATAGCGGAAGATATGTGGAATATTGTTGGTTGCTTAATGATGATTGACTGGTTTGGCCCTTTTTCAGTTGGGTTTGGCAGCAATGTAATATTTAAGGATTTAAAGTTACTGTCTTCATGAAATGTATTATGTTTATGGCATGCCTCTCTCTCATATGCTTAAAGAGATAATATGTGACTGGCTTGGGACATCTTCGTGTGCAGGTTTTTGAAGTTGCCCCTTCCCTTTACATGGTTGATGTACGGAAGGCTGCAGGTGACACCCTCGAATATCACAGGGTATGCACAAGTGATGTATAACAGCGCATCTTTATTATATGATTTTTTAGGATCCTTCAATTTTTCTAATGCTCTAATCTTCTGCAAGTTGTGCTCATTCTAATTTATTCCTCTCTATCTCTTGATTTTATTTTCATATGAAGTTTTACAAAGCACTATGTGCACAATTAGAAGATATTGTTTGGAAACCAGTCAACGACTCAGCTACTACTGGGATTTCAGATCAAAATGCTGGTTAATTGTTCTGTAAGTGCATAAGTCACAGAGATCTTGTATAGTTTTTTCTGTTTTTTATGAAACAGATTGATGTTTAGCAGATCAAGCAGACAATCATGTTTTGATCCTTGTAACACTTAAAATGAAAGCATGAATAGAAAATTGGCAATGTGCTCTAGACTTGAGAAGTTATTTTATAGGGAATTATTTATGTTGTGCAACATGCTTTTGCCATTCTTACTATGTTGGAGTGATCATTCAAAGTATTTGAATCAATATATGAGAGAAGCGTTATATTCTTATCAAAGTAGTGACCTTGGAAAAGTCATTGTACAAAGCATAGGTGTACTAAAATAAGTTAAGATAGTTTTAATAATGTCCAACAAATGACCACAAAAATAGGTCAATGTGACTAATACGTAGAATCTAGTGTAAATACAATGTGGGAGTACAAAAGTGACTCCTAAATCAATATTAAAGCAAGTGAAAAAATGGAAATCTGGGCTAAAAATCTATCTAGGAATTACAAACTAGCAATCTGACAAAAAGATATAACAGAGTGCAGATGTTGTGGTAGAATAGAAGGAACAACGACTGAAGGCCTCAACGCTGTGCAAGAGAGGAAGAGAGCCAGTAGAACTTGTTGGTCTTGATGACTGAGGGAAAGGGAGGGGACTGAGATGCAGGCTTGCTGCCGCAGTCATCAATCATTGTGAAAGGGTTGATGCATGGGTAGATGATATCCTTCAAGGAGTGACCATTGTTGAGGGGACCTGGCTATATGATCTTGGGGGGAATGACAGAACAAGGAAGCCTCTCTCTCCTATTATCCAAGACTGAGGGAAAGAAACTCCTGATAGAAGCCTAGCCACATGGCTATTATTGGGGGTACTCCAGTAGATGGGTGTATCCCGACTCTAGGTTTTCCTAGATCTAGTGATGTATGATTTGTGATATGGAACAACAATTCCTCACAAGCTTGAAGAGTACTGAATACTTGAGCACATTTTTTGGCTAAAACTGGGTCATATAATGGGGTGCATAGCAGAGACTTGCTTATCCTCCATAAACAAGAAAGAAGAGCAAGCATACTATACTAAGCCCCTAATTGATTGATATGAGATATACATAAGTAAATGAAACATAACACAAAACTTGTGTTCCTAAGTAATCCATAAAATAATGGACAATTGTATAAAACGAGTCACCTTAGATCATACTCGTTATCTCCTTGATTTGTAGACAAAGTAAGTCTAATCTTCTAGGTACAAACCCTAGGCAAACTCTTGGAAGTTCTATCCACCACCACTTTAGTAGAACCTCCCTTCTTGTTAGGCTAGCTCTTCTCTAGCACAAAGGAGGATTCCGCAATAAGATTTGTTAAATCTGTCCTTTAAAACCAATAATAATTTCCATCTTTGACAAATCAAAGATTTATTATTTCTTTAATTAAATAGATGATAATAAATGCAAGACCGAATGCCTTGTCCATTAGGAAAATGGAGTCAAAACCAAACTTGATGAAGGAGTTGTTGATATTTGTGGCTTGTACAGGTATCTCCACATGGGTTTGTGTCTAACCTGTGGAGATTGTCACTATTACCTCTCAGGTGTTGAAATCAGCATCAGTAGGCATTCTCCAAGATCTGAGGTCATAAGTGACCACCCTGAAGCTAGCCAGGGAGACTTGGAGATTAACCAGTTCTGTGAGTCATGGCAAAAGTCAAGGTGAACATACAAGCTTTGTGAGCCAAGACAAAAGTCAGAACGAAAGTGATAATGCCTTCGTAAGTCTTGTGAGGTCATGGCAAAAGTCAAGGCGAATGAACAAGCCTTGTGAGCCATACCAAAAGTCAAGTCGGTAAGTCTTGTGAGGTCATGGCAAAAGTCAAGGCGAATGAACAAGCCTTGTGAGCCATACCAAAAGTCAAGTCGGTAAGTCTTGTGAGGTTATAGCAAAAGTCAAGGAGAAC
>LPNX010732490.1:1026787-1065227 GCA_001517045.1 Pseudotsuga menziesii | reverse complement strand
TCTGTTGGTTTAAAGATCTAAGTTTTGTTTAAAGAGGAAGAAAAGTAAAAGAACAGTAAACACTTTGCTCGAATATATATATGCTTGAAAAACTAACATCAGGAACATTGGGAATTCACTTTATTGAAGTGGTTAATTAAAGTGAATTCCTTTATATAATTAATTGGGGTTAATTCGAAGAAATGCCTAAGTTTTGGGCATTAGTGATTTAAGTTAAATGAATCACAACCATCAATCTCAATTGAGTGAGATATAATCTAATCCATCGGAGTTAGGGTTTTGGTTCATCCCAAAAGCATAAAAGGAAGCCAAGGGGAGAGGAGAAGACACAATCTCACGAGAGAAACTCAAGCATTGAGTGGGAGAGGACTTTTTGATTTCCAGTCTCTTGGCCAAGGGAGAGAAAATATAGCATTCAGGGAGAAGCAGGCAGCTGAACCAACTTGAGAGGAGGAGCAAAATTTTACATGAAGTCGTAAAGACATGGCGAACATGATGTACAGACCTGTACAATCGTACGGATCAAGCCCTACATAAATTTTGTACAACATTACGGATTGTACAGTACTGATCTATATAGTTGTACAAGCCGTACAAGGCAATTTGCAGTGCAGATTTTGTTGGGTTTTGTTGAAGTGTTTCTAGGGCAGTTTTATAGATTTGAAGTTTATCTTCTTTGGGGCAGAACCTACTAAGTTTCTTGTTTATTTTCTCATGCCATTTTCCCAATAAGGGAGCCCTTGTGTGTTAGATTTTCATAACATTATAATAGTATATCGTAATTGTATTTATCAATAGGATCACTAGAAGATAGACAAAGCACAGAACAATAACACGAGTATTTTATTCTGGGAAACCCAAATGGGAGAAAACCCATCCGCCTTAGCCTAGAGATGATAATTCTGAGAACATTGTACAATGAATAAGGAGAAAATATGGAAATGCTTTCCAAAGATAGAAACCCTGAAAACAATCTTCTTCTGTAGTATATGTGAACTTCTCTCTCTCCCAGAAAACAACAAGCTTCACTATGCTGCTATGCTGCTGCTGTGTGAAATAATGAGGGGCGCCTCCTATTTATACAGATTTTCCACTAATAATTTAACCAAGGCTGACTTCTCTTGGGGGAGCAATAAAATTTATATTTTATAATTGATTTTATCTTTTCTATTGCTTGTTTTTCTCCCCAAGGTCTACATTGTTCTTCTAGGGTTTGTATGATTGATTACAATAAGTTCATCTCTCGTAGGAGGTACAATACAAGAACAATAAGAATAGCTTCTGGAGTTGCACAAACTCCAACACTTCCTCTCAACAAGGAAGGTATTCTTTGGTCTTCATCAACATCAAGCTCATCTGGGTTTCATATGTACATCTATACTATCTCTATCATCTCTAAACGTACTGAAGGTTTTCTTTATGAATTTGTTCTATCTAGGTGTATGAGAGAAAATATCTTGCTACCTATTAGTCTCTACTGTCGATGGAATACTTCCATGCTTGGCTAGAGATCCTTGATGAGCAAGTGTGTACGAACATCTACTACCTGTTCATCTCATCTGCCAATGGGGTACTCCCATACCTAGATGAGAACCTGAATGAGTAAATGTGCACGACAATCTACTTCCTGTTCGTCTCATCTGTCGATGGGTTACTCCCATACCTGGCTGAGAAGCTGAACGAGTATAGGTGTCTGTGCAATCACACGACCATCTGCTACCTGTTCGACTCATCCGCCGATGGGATTTCTCCCATACCTGGCTGAGCACCTGGACGAGCAGAGGCACCTGTGTGAAGCCGACCATCTACTACATGCCTATCCCATCTGTCGATGGGATTTCTCCCATACCTAGCTGAAAACCTGGACGAGCAGAGGTACCTGGGCAAAAGTATGGTAAATGTATCTCAGTCAGCTCTCCCTCTCAAGGAGGGATACGTTCTCTTCTACTCCAAGTCTTCTGCGAAAGTTTTCAAGCTTCATCCTAGGAAGAGGCTTGGTGTAAACATCTCCATTCTGGTTGTCTGTCGAAATATATTGGAGCTCGACCGCACCATATCATGTATGAAGTGATACTGAATCTCTATGTGCTTCAACTTGTCGTGAAATACAGGATTCACTAACATCTGCACACAACTTTGGTTATCACGGTGAATCACGGTTGGCTCTGGAAATTGGCCAAACAATCATGCAAGAAGTTTATGAAGCCAAACTGATTCTCGAGCTGCTGAACTAGCAGCCATATACTCGGCCTCTGTAGTACTGAGAGCCACTGAGTTCTGCTTCCTATTGTACTAGGAAATTACTGCATAACTCAAATTGAAACAACATCTTGAAGTACTCTTCCTATCTGTAGTGCATCCAGACCAATCTTAATTTGTAAACCCTTGCAATCTCAAGTCACAATCTAAATTCTATCATAGATCATATCCCATAGTGCCATGTAAGTATTTGAGCACGAGTTTTGCAGCAGTCTAGTGAATCTTCCTTGGTTCGCACGTGAACTGACTGAGGGCATTCACAAAAAAAAAAATATGATCTGGTGTTTGTCAGATACATCAAGGACCCAATCAACTGGTGATACATGGTGGGATCGATCAAATTTGAATTTGAAGCAGAATCTATCAGCTTCTTCAAATTGCATCCATTGAAGTATCTACGGACTTGCAGTCCAACATTCTGAATTTCTTCAGCATATCCATGGTGTATTTTCCTTGACCTAGGAAAATCTTCTTTTGCCTTTATCATACTTCTAATCCCAAGAAGTAATGCATCAACAATATCATTGAGAAAGGTTGTCTTCACATCCATCTGATACAACTTCCATCCCATTGTTGAAGTAATAGCAATGATCAATCTGATGGAAGTATATCGAGCCATAGGAACAAATGTCTCATCATAATCGACTCCCTCTTTCTGAGAGAACCCTCTGGCAACAAATCTGACCTTGTATTTTCCAATGCTCCTATATGCTTCATGCTTCTCTGCATTCTACAAAATCTGTTGTGCCCATCTGGGTCTTTTTCGGCTTACTGCCATATCTGTGGGAGCATCATCTGGCTCAACTGGATCAATGGGACTGGTAGATTTATTCATTTCTTTAGACTCCCTCTTAATGTTTGGAGGGGAGATGATCTCATCTCTTCATTGTCATCGATCTCCATATCCGATCCTCTTCCTTTTCGGATAGCCATTTCTTCTTCAAAGGTTGCATCCTGCCTGACTTCGATTTGAATTGATCTTGGGATCTATATTCTGTAATCCTTTGAAGACTTGCGATATCCTACGAATGTTTCCTTCTTGCCTGAAGGTTCTAACTTGGGCATGTAAATGTAGACTGGAAAGTAATTATCCATCCCGGTGAAAACCAGGTTCATCAAGGATTCTTCAATTGTCTTGTTCGAGCCACGACAACAGTGTCGTCAGGTTTCTATCACATGTAATAGACTAGAATCCTTGTCTTTGAGGGATAACTCCCTCTGTCTCTCAGAAGTTGGTTGAGTAAGTCTTGTTGAAGCAACATATAGACCGACATTTGAAGAAGCTTTCTGCTTCTGATCACCAATTCTCTGCATGAGATTATTCTGGGTCTGAGAGTCATAATACATGCTTCTAGAGGCTTTCTGCTTCCGTTCCATCCGTATATCAATGGGATCACTTGTCCTTGTAGATCACGGCATTCCCTACAAGTCAAATCCTGTCAGATGGTTAGCAATATTTCATAATCAATGTATTAACAAAATAATGTAGGCAACCTTTTAGTCAATGCTTCGACACAACACACGTAAGGCCATTATCTGGATGCTTATGGTCTCCATTATAGCATACCATTAAGAGTGTGTACTCCAGTATGTTATAAAGGAGTTGTCATCCTAGATGGGTTGTGCAGCATGACATGCTATTTAACTACCTTAATTTAGAAATGTAGGTCTGTGTAAAACACATTAAAAAACAACCAGATCTAATCTACTAGAGCATGTAAAATCAAATACTTATCTTTTGTAGTTTTGTGGGTGGGCTCCCACTGTTAGAGTCCACTGATCTTCATATGCTTGCTTGACGATCATCAAACTCTGGATCTTCATATCATTTAGAATAAGAACTCCGAACGATCATCCTTCCTTGGCTCCTTGTGAGGAGGGTCTTCTTCTACACTAGTAGTTGAAGCTTCATGCTTCCTTTTGATTGAACTTCGACATCTACTGGCATAATGACCGTATTTCTTGCACCTGTAGCACTGTATCTGAGATAAGTCCTTCTTGTGTTTCTTCTGATCTAGGGGAGGACTTGATCTCTTATCTTGATGCTTGTGATTGAAGGACTTCCTTCCCCTTCCCTAGCCTTTCTTGGCATGAGATATGAGAGCTCGATTCTCCTCAGGCTGAGCGCCATGAAGTCTTTGGTGTGCTGTGATTCTTGTTTCTTCCTGAGTGCATTTTGCCCATAGCTTATCAAATTTGGGCAACTTGCTCTGACCACTTATAGTTTGGAGAAAAGACTCCCAAGATGGTGGGAGACCATTTAAGGTGGTCATAACGAGATCCTTTTCTTCAAGATTGTCTCCACTGGACTTTAGCTTGTCCCGGATTTCGGTGATCCTCATGAAATATGAGGCAATATTCTCGGGCTTCGTCATCTTCATGTTTGACAGTTTATTCCTCAATGTGAGAGTCACATTGATATTACTGTGTTTAAATAGCTTCTTTAAGGTTTTGAACATCTTCCTCGTTGTCGTCTTTTCTGAGATTCGAGGAACCAAGTGGTCTCTAACTGAGTCCACCAAAATCCTTCTTGCTTTGGCATCATTCTTCCTCCAGCGAGGTTTGTCTTCTCCAACTTCTGGTTTTGGGACCTTTTCATTTACACACTGTAATAGGTCATTTTCTTCTAGTAGGAGAAGAACCCTAGACTTCCAGGGGATGAAGTTGGAAGCTCCTTCCAGACGATCTTCAACCTTCATGTCGATCATCTTAACTGTAGATTTGGATTTGAAACCCTAACAGAGAGTAGGTCAAAACTGAAGGTTGGAGTTTTGGAAAACTGACTCCACAGATAGAAGCACCCTAGAGATGTGAGTTGAGAAGAGATAGAGTCGAGCCAAAATTGTGGAGGGAGTAGGTCAAAAACTAAAACCCTAATTTCTGTTGCAACCTAGAATTAGGTCAAAAAATTGAAAATTCTCAGAATTGAATCATGTCTTCACCAAAAGATGCGCCCTCCTTAGAGCGGAATTCCCAAGGCTCTTTTTCTGCCAAAAGGTTGAATGAAGACCTTGAAAGATGAAACCCTAGTTTCGACAGGTTTTCGACAGAGTTTCGATAATGGCTTCTTCTAGCACTGCTCTGATGCCATGTTAGATTTTCATAAGATTATAGTAGCATATCTTAATTGTATTTATCAATATGATCACTATAAGATAGACAAAGCACAAAACAATAACACAATAATAACACGAGTATTTTATCCTGGGAAACCCAAATGGGAGAAAACCCAGCAACCTTCGTTTAGAGATGATGATTCTAAGAACAATGTACAGTGAATAAGGGGAAAATATGGAAATGCTTTCCAAAGATAAAACCCTGAAAACAGTCGTCTTCTGCAGAATATGCAAACTTCTCTCTCTCCCAGAAAACTGTGAACTTCAATGTGTTGTCGTGTTGCTGTTGTGTTAAATAATGAGTAGGGGTGCCTCCTATTTATACAGATTTTCCACTAATAATTTAACTAGGGCCGACTTCTCTTGGGGGAGAAATATAATTTATATTTTATAATTTATTTTATCTTTTCTATTGCTTGTTTTTCTCCCCAAGGTCTACATTGTTCTTCTAGGGTTTGTTTGATTGATTACAATAAGTTCATCTCCCGTAGGAAGTACAATAAGATTAGCTTCTGAAGTTGCACAAACTATAGCATTGTAAGCTTGGAATATTTTAATGAAAAGATGATTTTGAAGGGCATAAAATTATGCATGTGTTTTTTATATTTTCATACTTTGCTTCCACTATTTATTAATGTTTATAGATCTTAACAAGTATAAAATAATCAGTAAGTTGGAAATTAATTTTAACTAAGGAAAATCACTAGGAATTATTTTATCTAGTGTCGGGGTTAGAAAAATTAAAATGGTATCAAAGGAAACGCTTTGAGAGGGAGTAGATTTGAAGTCTATTGCATTAGATCTAATAGATCTGAAATCTACGGCAGTAGATTTTGGTGGGTGCCTGAAGGACAAAGCACACAACAATTATTTGTTGAGATCTAGTTATGGCAACAACTAGTCTTAGATTTGAAGATAGGTTAGATGGGGCATCTAACTTCCTTTCATAGAAAGCAAGGGTCACATTACTCTTGAAAGAGCATGTACTTTGGAATATTGTGGAGAAGGCAGTGACCAAACCAACAGATCCAATTGATTTGACAACACATGAGAAGGACATCAAAGCTCAAAAAGTGATCATGGATGTTGTGAAGGATCACTTGATTCCTCATGTAGTTGAGAAGACAACGACCCATGCAATGTACAACGCTTTGACGGATCAATTCCAGAGTGATAATGTGAACTTAAAGATGGTTTTGAGAGACAAACTTAGAGATGTCTGGATGGCTAGATTAGACAATATTACTAGCTATCTTATGAAGATCAACTAGATTCGTGATCGACTTGCAATCGCTGGGGAGAAGCTAGAAGATGTAGAGCTTGTCAAAGAAGTGTTGAATGGATTCACCAAGCATTCGAAACCATTTGTAAAAGGGCTTTGTGTTTAGGAAAAGCTTCCCAATTGGGAGAGGCTATGGGGCGATTGCATCTAGGGGGAGTCTAGAGCACACAAGCAAGAAAATGGCATTTAGAGAACTCGGATTGGGAAAAACATGAAGTTGGATGAATACCGAATTTGGATTGGAAAAAATTGGCACATATCCCCATGTGTCCACCAAAAATCAACTTTAGATTTCGTGTGCAAAATGTTTGTAGATGAAATTATGCCATAGCTCCATACAATATCCATTAACAATCAAATTTTTACAGTCGGTATCTAGCATTAACATTCATGTGATCACCAAAAACAAAAACTAGCTTTAGATTTTCTTGTTTGACCCTTAAAAATGCAAAATGGTTGTAGTTGAAATTCTACGATAACTTGGTCATATAGTGTTCATTTTCATTCAAATTGTTACAACATGTATCCAACATTAACATACATATTCTCACCAAATTTTAGATTTGGATTCATTTGTTTCATTCCTCAAAATGTGAAAATAAATTTAGGTCAAGAAGGCCTACTCAAATCCCCCAAACCCTAGACAATTTGTGTTTTTTTTGTATGGAAATTTTTGGCATCTAATGTAAATGCTTTTAAGGGGTTAAATGAGATGGTTATCTTTGTTATGTGTTTATTTGAATTGTTTTTAGTCTTACATTGGCCCCTTGAAAGGAGGATGCTAGATCCCCTATATGCTGGAAAATCGTGTGTGCTATGCACATATTATTGTGTAATTGCTATAAATGATTTTGAAGATTGGCGTGAGGTATTTTCCTATGTCATATGATTAATCGTATCATGTTTTGGTTTCAAGGGTGTGAGTACCTATTATATAAGGCTTTATGGCATTCTATATAACCATGGATTTTGTAAATAATGAGGCAAGATGCTTGTAGATTAAATAATCATTAGTCAAGAAGCCTGCAAATTAAAGAATTTTTTTTATGTTTATTATGACCCAAATGATCATGAAATCACACTTCTAATCAAGGCAAAAGGTGTTATATACATGAGCTTAAGGACCTAAATCCAAACCCTAAGACTGTCCTTTGGAGAGAACCAGGCCTCCATTTAAGAGATTTTGGGGAATTGATGAACTTCTAAAATATAATTAGTGTGTGTCTAATTTTCTTACGCTTATGGTAATTTGGTTATGCTATATATGCTTAAGTGTCACCTTCCTGAAAATGTATTATGTGACAAATTGTGAAGTGCTAGTTCTTATTGAATTGAAATCTTGAACTTGTTTTTGTTACCTGCAAAAATTAGAAGAGCCAAGAAGTGAGGTGCCCACCACTTAATTTCGTATGTACACAAGTAAGAATACAAATTCAATCATATTTGATCCCATGATTTTTCTTACAAATGAGAGGAGGGTGTTTGATTTATAAGAGAAAAGGCTACTTATCCCTCCTCTAAGACGACCTACCTAATTTGACTTTAAAATGACTTTTTATGGTGTGTCACCTACAATCTGGGGACTAAACCTCATAAAACATGAAATAATGAAAAAATATGATGATAGCTTTAATATGATGAAAAGTTGAGCTTTGGAACGAGAATGTCATGCCCCACAACCCCAAAAAGTGTCTTTTTCCCTCAACACCCTCCTTTTGATGGTATGACCTTCAAATGCTTACTTTGAAGGTGGGCAATTTGTATTTCTTCATTATGATGACGAAGAGGGAGGGGTAATACATTAAAATAAGGTCCAAGTGGGTATGAATAAGGTGAGCTCGAGCGAGTGTGACAACCCTTACACGCACAATCACCTTTGCAAAGCATAAAACCATAAGTGTGGCTAGGGGCTCTTGAGCCAAGTGTTCTAATGGATTCACTTCAACATGTGTCCTAATGGATTCACTTCAAGATGCACCAATACCTACCCAGGGCATAAATGCTTAACATAATGAGGAGTTTCCACCCATCAAGGGATAATCAACATGGTCACAAGACCAACACACCTTGAAATGAGGAACAAGAGGACTTGCCATGAATGCCTAAGGAATCTAAAACCCAGGTAGACCAACACTTTTACATAAAAAAACCCCAACTTGGACTCTTACAATAAAAAAATGATTCCTCTCTTTGGCACATCTGGAAGGGTGTGTTGCAGTAAATCTGGGATGTAACATCGTCTAAGGCCTTCACCAAGGTTCAATTATGGGATTTTCACCCCTGTCACTACGTGAAATTCCCCTTCACTTTAGCACTTTGAAAATTAAAGTGCTAGGGGGGATTCCCTAAATGGAAACACAGTACTTGTCTTGTGATGTGATGATTAGGTGCTTACTTAAGTTGTGTTAAATGTACAACATCACAAGTCATTCTCCAAGTGAATCTTGTGTAGCCAAGATTGGGCCTCATGTGTTGAGGTAGAGAGACTGAGTTGGACTCTGTAATTTGGAGTAGATTCTTAGATTGAACCTAAAGATGACTAAGCCTTCAGTTATAAAAGTTATTCCTCATGTGTTGAGGTGAATGATTTTTATTTATCAAAGTGATTATGTTGTAAAGTCTTGTTGGACAAGGATCCAGACTTGTATGTGTCAAGTCATGATTTTCATATTGACCTCTAGTTATAGTAGGTACCTATGGGGTGGACCTCCAGTTATAGAGGTAGTTGATTCTCATGTGGTCCTCCAGTTATATTAGGTACCCATGGGGTGGGCCTCCAATTATAGAGGCAGATGCTTTGCATGTTGAAGCATCAATGTCGTGTGATGTATTTCTAACCATGGTCACCGATTGCTATTGTCTCCTTTAGAGATTAGCTACATCTAGAGTGAATTACTTTAGCATGTGATCATTTGGTCCTGAGTAATATAATATGATCACAACATCAGACAAATCTTCCGATTATAATCTTATATGATAGATAATTAAAGTTAACACATTGACCATGCATAAAAGATAAAAGATAAAGAGATAATGCATAGAGAAAAAGAGAATTCGAATTTCCCATGAGATGACTAAGTGAACTTGAATTTGTGAGCTTCAATTAAATCCACAATGCATGCTTCAGTTAATTAAAGAAATCACAGTGATCACTACAAAGTAAAACAATTGGCATGATTTAGTTAATAATAGTTAACTAAGTGTTAATAAAGATGGACTAGTTAACTAAAGTGTTTATACTTTAGTTAAACTAAAAGACGACACTTCAATTAATAATGTGTTTGCATGATGACACTTGAGTTAATGCATTACGACACTTAAGTTAGCATCCTAACTAAGTGGTCATGCATTCAGTTAGATGGCGAGTTCACTCCAGAGTCAGTTAAGCATCACTTAATGTCAAAGATGAAAGGCATGGCACATAAAGTATGCATGATGAAGATTCCAATATACATGAATTATTATCCACGAAGGGCAATTCATAGTTTTGGTGTATGTAATGCACAATTCTCACACAGCCTGTTGCCACCAAGTTTTTCTTGGTGGAGTTTTCAAGCGAGCCAACAAAGTAGAACAAGTATACTTGTTCATTCTTCATAATTCAGAAGCCCGCCAGGCTTTTTCTAGGATTTTTTTCAAAATGTTTTGTAACACATGTTCATACCCCCTTGGGTAAGTTGTAATAAAGTGTGCTAGCATGATGAATTTGTAAAGAGTTGGGATTTCTAAGACTTAAACATCAATCTGATCATTCCTAGGTGTTTTTTCCCTTGTCAATTATGCAATGCAGAATAAATGATGTATAATTTTCGAGTTTTTCACAGTTCCTCCAAAGCTGGAATGGCCGTCTTGGTGGTTAGGCCTTAGGAGGTTATTACAACCCACGTGTCAATGTATATGAGCATGATAGGCATTAATTTTGAGTCGTATGGACATGTGCCAAGTCCCCTTAGGGTTTTGTGCATTTATGAGAAAATAAAATTTCCCGCAAAATTAGGCCATTTTTTAATGGTTTAATTGAAAAACTTTAAAATGTAATGGGCTCGAAGTTCATTTTTGGTGTGGGAATGCTCATTTTCACACTCAGAGCATCCTCTTTACTCTAAAGGCCACTTTACATATGTTTCGGGCCATTGAAACATCTAGTAGAGCATCAAGTTGTCATTTTAATGCTAAAAGTGCAACAATTTGGCACTAAAGCAAGAAATTTAAAATGTCAAAAATAAAGTATTTAAGTGTGGAAATGACATGGCATGCGGGTCCTTATGTCATGTGACCATCTTCAAAGCATGACGGCACTTAAACTTTGGTTAATTCTAAAGTGGCAAGTGATATGAGTTAAATGGTGACATCGGCCACTAGAGAAAGCGACATCACCAACAAGGTTGCAATGGTATAGTAGGTCCGTCAAAAAAGAGGAGGTGTTGCTCGATTTTGGGAGATTTAAGCCATTCAAGGCTTCTCGGAGCTCCCCTTTCCAATATTTGTCAATTTTTGACATTTTGTAAGCCTTTGGATCCCAGATAACAAGGACCAAAGAGCATTCATTTTTCGATAATTTTGTAAACCACTCAATAAAGTTTCCGAGTAGGCTCTTCAAAGCTCACTCCCCATCCCCTTAGGGGGGATTTGCGTTGATGTCAAATTTTCGTAATTTTCTTATTTTAGTTTAGTTTCTTTGTGCAGGCTAGTATACTTTGATTGTTGGGTAGCAATTAACTGTGTCAGAACATCATAATTGCATGGCATTGTGATATATGGACAATATGTCCCAAGTAAAACAATCTATGTTCTACTAAATCAATGGTGGTGAGATGCCAAATGTATTGAATAAAATGAATATCCTTATGGAAAATGATGATGATGATGATGGTTATTAATGACTTTAGACCAACTTAAAATTAATATCCTCGAGGAAAATGGTGATGACGATTATGATGGTTATTAATGTCCAATTAGACCAACTTTGGTCTATTGGACCATTAAAAAGGTAATGGTTTTCTTTCGAATTTATTTTTTGTCCATGAAAAGATTTAAGAGAAATATTCTTGGATTACCATAGTTATGATGAGTTAAAAGGTTAGGAAGGTCAGCATTGTAGAAAATATTTTGGAATTGTGATCTAATGTGTGGGTGTACGAAGGACATTCTAAGAAAGATTGATTTTCATCTTCATAATAGTGTTATTTGCTTAATAGTCATGTGTTGCTTAAAGGCAGTCCTATTTTCTTAATAGGACATTACAATTTGATTAATTCATATGGAAATATACTTTGTAACAACACTATAATTGTCAATTTATCATCATGATAGTGGTTGTAGTGTACATGGACGCTTGGATGAAGAAAGGAACCATAACATACTTTTTAATAGGGATGTTTGTTGATGTGATGGTTATGCATTTGTATGTAATCTGGTAAATATGCAAACCAATATGCTTTAAGAATGTGTGATGCCTTTAATTATTGTTTAAAGAAACTTCAATCTTACTATTTGTAGATTAACTATAATGGGAGCAAGTAGTCCATTTTAATGTGCAAAGTGTGGGAAGTAGTGGAAGACCATTTAGTAAATGGCAACGTGAAGATTGGCTTTCAATTTGTAGAATGTGACATAGTGGTAACAATGAGAAGACTAACAAATATGCTAATTTATAAAAATATTATGTAAGATCGTAGCCCTTGAAAATTTCACCATTGTTGAGAGATTTGAATCAATTGGTATATTCATTATTGAGAAACCCAAAAGTTATTTTATTTCTTAAAATTATTATAGCTGGAATCATGACAAATTATGGTGCAATATTTTTTAACTTGGAGTTTGTGGCTTAAAAAGTTTATGTTTTCATGGTGAGGGATATTTTTTATAGCATTAATATCAATCGACCTCAACTGTCAAGGTTTCCCGACTCATCCAAATTCCATGCATGCCAGTGCATCAAACATATCACAGTTCAATCATATTATAAAGAAGATTGATATAACCCGCCATAGTGGTCGACTCAGCTAAAGTCTTTGCATACCGATGCTTTCTTGTGTTTCATGTACCTTCCTTTCCTGTCACACTTGACAGACCATCAGAGTACATGATACATAAATTTTGTCAAAACATTATGCAACTTTAATCGTTGCTGATAAATTCACATGATTTTTCATTCACAATTAAAATCATAATAAGTGTATACATAATTGACCAAATGTTGACATTATTTTCATAATCATAATTTACTCATCAATATGTCAGATAATCCTTCTTAGGTCATATTTCATCAATAATTCATTGCTTCACACAAGTCCAGGTCATCCAAGACTGGATGCCCTCAAAATATACACCCATACAAAGTTTTGAGATTTCAAATAATAAATAGTCGAGTCATTCGTCATAGAATTCCCTCCAAGAATAATTGTAATAATCTTAAAACTCAAGATAAAAACAGGGTGTTACATACACCCCCACTTCAGGAACTTTGTCTCAAAGTTCTAGAATAAGTATGGATATTGTCTACGTATTTTCAATGCATCCTCTCAGGTTGTAGTATTGGGACCATATATATCTTTGATATTAGATCCTCATACAAGAATCATGCCTTGCTAGTTTACACAGAGACACTGCCATTATACTTTGTATGGAGTTGCCACATCTATTTATATAGATTGATTTCATTCAATTACTTTTTCTATCCCTAAATGGGCATCCCCTATTATTAAATAGGGCATTGCCACATCTCTTTAGGAAACTTCATCTCGAAGTTATTATTATTATTATTATTTTATAACATGCATTCAATGCTAGTTTCACTTTATTTTCATATCCAATTCTTCATGTCATTATATTATATTTTCATCAAATAACCATGGCCATGAGCACTAGTTGTTTTGTTGTCATTGATTTTATGTTTCATCCAACCAAGTTCCATCACATTATCAATATTTCTACAGTAAGTTTACATATTGTAAATCCAGTAATACCTTTCAATAATTCGTGATATTCAATTTTATCATAATTTAGATCGCATCAATAGAAATGCAATAGGTACCCAATCGACTTTTAGCACAATAAAATCCATGTAGAAATTTAAAATCGTATTCAGCTATCCTCTCCCCCAAGGCAAGGAGAAAAAAAAATCATACAATATTCAATGAAATATAGATTGGTAATTTCAATCACAAATTACCAATTTCAAGAGTGACTATCATATCATCAAAATCAATGTACAAGTTACTTCAACATTCCTATAAGACCAATTCCCTACCTATAAATTTTGATAGAGTTGGTTCTCAACTTGATACGATTCCCATGGGTCAGAACTTAGCGACTTCGCCGAACATATTAAATTATTCCTCAGTCTTTTTTTTTCTAGTACCCTCATGTCCTTAACTTATTTCATTCTTCCATTATCATATGACCCTTTCGGCATATTCTCTAAGTCACCTCCTATGTGACTCTCGTCACTAGAGTTAGTCGTCTATTCATCTAGGTTTCATCGTGTCATGCAGTTCACATCATTGCATTGATTTCATCGTGTTGATCCTTTCCATCCTATGGTTTACAAAAAATTGTCTCTGTTTGACCCTTTCGATGGGTTTGTCGATCGTCATTTACCCATTGCCATATCATGGTTAAAATCATTGTTTGTGGTTTTTAGTTTTTATAAATTATGTTGCCATTATGTAAAATCAATGTCCCTAAGTTTAACTCATCACACTAGTGAAATTAATATCTTGTTTTTCAAATTTTGAGTTCATTTCACCTTTATCGGTTGTTTGTTGAAGTCTTAGCAAAAGAAGGCTTTCGTGTTTTCTTAGCTAAGAATTATCAAAATAAATAAATAAATAAATGTTTTCATTGTTAACTCATTTTCTACATCCTCTTATAAGTTATACCTTCACATCTATTTTTGTGCTTCTATACCCAATTGTCTCAAAATTACTTATAGTTAAATATCACGATGCAATGTGATCTAGACCCCTTATATTTCTAATACTATATATCATCTTGGCAAATATTTTATATACCAATTAATCACATGTACTCAATTAATGTTGACTATATCTCAATACCTTGTTGTTCCTATGTACAAGCAACATAATTCTTGATCCCTAATCACAACAATATCGATTTATAAAAATAGCGATTGCACACAATGACCATGATTGAATTGAACTCTCAATAACCACTTAGTTAATATCTTAGTCAATTCAATAACCCTTAATGTAATCCAACATAATTTATAATTGAGAAATGACAATAATAACAATTATCAATACTAATAATATTAATCCATAATTCTTACTTATATAAATGACTATTATAGTTCATAATTATCATCATACACATTAATTATTTTCAAAACAAATATATGAAATCCCTTATTAAAATAAGGATACATAATAACAATTATTATCATTCCTTTTAGCTAATTGGTACTAAATTTCCTTTTAACAATCATACGCTTTAATCTTGGAACAATTACAAAAGTTCTTTTATGAATTAACAATTAAGATCTAATATGCAAAACCACTTTGGAAAATAAAATTCTTCCTTTATAAAAATAACTTTAGAAATTCAGTATATGGTCAAACTTCTGAATTGTTTTTAGACAACCAGACTATTTTATCAAATTACTATGGTGAGTTTAATTTGAAATATATGCACAAATGTTTTTTTGTGTACTTGAAAATGAGATATGCACATAATTAATGAGTTTGAAGTCATGGCCTTGTAGTTCTATATATTTTTTGTGTACTTGAAAATGAGATATGCACATAATTAATGAGTTTGAAGTCATGGCCTTGTAGTTCTATTTGAATTATATATCCAAATTAGACAAGTGTAAGAAAGAAAACAATGAATTGATACATTGAATTATTGATTGTTAATTTTGTATGTTTCAGATAAAATTTAATTCATATATTCAAGTTTAGCCCATAACAACATGACAGTGAGGTGTTATTTAAGTTTGTAAACCTAGTATTATAAATTATCTTGTTGAAAGACATGATATTTTCCCTTGGAATACAACTTGTCCCATCCTCAAGCTCATAAGTGAGGGTGAGATTGCTGGTACCTTGCATACCTCCATCAACAATTGGATCATGAATACAGAACATGTCCGAAGCGATATTTAAACTCAATTGGAGAGGATAAAAACATCTCCTCTCAATCACTTGTGCTACACCCAATTAATCAAATACATGTATTACAACAAGACATTATTAGTTTATTCAAGAATAAAGCAAAGAAAGTGTATATGTGTTACATGCATTGAAGATAGACTTGCATATTGTTCAAATGCATAATGAAGAACACGAAACACTGACACAAGACCAAGCTAGTTGCAAATCGAGAAACAAATGAACTAAGAACAAAGGTTGTGAGAAAGTGAATTGAGAATGGAAAGATGCTAAGTTGTAGAATGATGTTGCATTTAGACTCATTGCATTGGTTATGTACATATAATTCACAAAATTATAGATGGCCTTATTTTAAGGTCAAATGATGGTTGATAGGGTGATGAATTCTATGATTGGATTGATGCTCCATGAATCTTGTCTTATTGATTGCAAAGGTTTAGGATATGAAAGGCCAATAAGACAACATTTGTGTTGAAGTTGCAACTATATAATGGACCTACCTATTGTTTGCTTTTAGGAATAGGGGAAATATGATCCACATTATTATTATTGTGAGCATACTTCTACTATCAAATTGATGACAATGGTGATCTTGATGATGGAATATCAACAAAAACTAGTTAGTAATGATAACAAGAAGTTGATAATTATGGTTAACCTTAAAAAAATGTATATATTAACACATACATGTGACTAATGTCAAATTATATTGTGAAAAAAAATCAAGTATTGTGAAATGCTGGGACACATAAAAGAGTACAAATGAGCATGTCTACTTTAATTGTTGGTTTCCATAGAAAACGAGACTTTGTAAATTTATAATTTCTAGTTTGGATTGTTTGGTATAATCTAACATTTAATGTCAACACTTAAAGGGAGATTGTAGGTGATATAATGTTACACACATTTCTCGTCATAATCATATTATGAGAACCAAATACTAGTATTTGCCTTGAATCCCCAAGTTGTGAAGTTGAAAGTGGGCCAAGATCGGTGATTTCATGCCTTTTTCCACCACCGCACTTTCCTTGTGGTCAATCTGCGTTACGCCTATGCGTAACACCTTTTTGCCTTAAACAACTGTTGATGTATTTGTAACTTCAGAATGTATTCACTTGTATATTTTATATTATATTTCATTGTACCCCGATGGAGATGTTTGTTCATGAGATCGGGAGAGTCATTAATATAATAAAGTCATGTAAAGTCATTGAGGTTAACCCTCTGTTGTAATTTGGGGCAATAATCTCCACAGTTGAGGGGTATTAGGGTTATTAGACTCTCCTAGTGAGGTCGGCCATATAGAGTAATTGTCAAGTGGAAAACTAGTATAAATAGAGAGTGAGACTCTTTATTTGAAACACACTCACTCAACTGTAGCGCATGAGTGAGAGAAGAGGAGCTTGCACAAGTGAGAGAGAGAACAGCTGTCGGAGATCATCTTTGTGTTTTTGGGTTTTACTTTTGCTATTGGTGCTCATTCTATCTCTTAGGAAGTTGCGGGGTTTTCTCCTTTATGGTTTCCCAGGCGAAAACTCTTTGTGTCTCTTGTCTCTTGTGATTATTGATGTGCATGTTATTCTCTCAGATAAGATCCTAGATTGATTAAATGATAAAAATCTAACATGGTATCAGAACTAACCTGAGAAGAAGACACTGTGCAGCTGCAGAATCTAGGGCTTCTTACTTTTTGGGTTTCTCTCCACAGATAATTAGCAAAAGGAGGCTAGGCTAACTCTCCATTGAAGGGCACATCTTTTTGTCGAAGCAGAATTTGATTTCGGGCATTTTCAGTTTTTGACTTGTCACTACTGCGGGAAATTAGGGCTTTTCACAGAAGAGGAATTTTTGAGTGAGCCCAGCATATGATTTCTCTCCTCCTAAAAATCGAAATTTAGAGACTAAGATCGAATTTTTTGGTTGGGTAAAACTTCGGGAAAGTCAAACCCTAATTTGACCCCGGACCAAAAAATCAGCATTTCAAAAGATCAACTCCAGATCTAGTTCAAGTATCTCAAATTGGTAAGATCTAAATCTCTAGTATTTCCATTTGAGGTTCTCATTAAAAGATGAATCAGAGAAGTTTCATTGTACAGTTGAAATACAGCTGCAATGGCAGCTAATGGAAATTAGGGTTTCATGCCTAAAAAACCCTAAAATACTAAAACTAGTAGTTTTGGTACATTCGCTATATCTCGAGATTGGATAAGGCTCACGAGCCGAAACTCTTACAGGCCACAGATAAATTCTTGATGTACCCTGTGCAAAAGTTTCAGCCTTAGATTCGCTATATTTTGGGAGATATGATTACTCCAAATCAGGGTTCCAGCCTCTCCCAAGATTCATCCCTAAACATGACACCTTAGGAGAATTGCTATATCGCAGGCTATGAAGGTCCGAATAAAATTTCTCAAGATGTTCCAAATAGGGCACAGACTGTACTTTCGGTGGTAAACGTTTCAGACCCCGAAGGTGAAATAGTGACACGTGGCAGTCTGTACAAGTTCGCTATGCTGAACAGTCCTGAAATAAGTGACCTTGGGAAAACTCTTATAAGTCCCAATTGGTGAAATCAATTCTGCTCAAACCTGTGATGTTGGAAAGAGGACAGACGAGGCTACCTCAGTGCGAAGTTTCAGACACAAAGGAGCAGTAATTTCGAAAATACCACAAAAACAATATCAGGAAATTCTATAGAAGAAATTGAAGAAAACTAGGGCATCCGATATTTCGGAGTTATGATCACGATTTTGGGAAAATGAGTATGTTTCTCAGCTCGCCTTTAGGAGGCACATATTTCTATCCAATCAGATCTGAAAGATTCCAAGTTTTAAAAATTAAGGTTTCTCTGACAAACCCTATATCATCTAGCTTCGGAACCAGGACGAACACCTCAAATCAGTAAGATCTAATCCTTTGCTATTTACATTTGAGGTTCTCATTTCAAAATGATTAATCAAACCGGCTTGATGACAAGCTTGGTGAAGCTGACAACTTCCAAGTATGGAAGTATAGGAACTCTATGATCCTTGAATAAAGTGATCTAGATCAGTATTTCAGTAAAGAAGTTCTAGGAGGCAGAGGGAGATGCGGCTAAGGCTAGAGCCAAGAGAATCATTGCAGATTCTATTAAAGATCATCTCATCCCTCGTGTGTCATCCCTGAAGACACCAAAATGAAGTGTTCGATGCTATGACGAAGCAATCGAAGAAGAATAAGATATTGTTATAACCACCTTTAATGGCCTCCCAGGATCATGGGATTCATTCACTTGAGGAATGTGTGCCAGAAGGAAGTGATTACCTTCAGCAGACTCTGGGAAGAGTGCACACAAGAAGAAGCTCGACTCATAATAGGAGAAGAGAAGATGGGAGCAACTAAAGATCAAGCTCTCACGATTCAAAGAAGATCTGTCAAGCAATGAGGAATATGAAGGACTCAATTCTTGAAGAACCTCTTATCCATCTTAGCATTTGAATAAGAAATGATGATGTTGTGAATGAAGAAGATGATGACGCTGAAGGCTCAAGGAGTCTACCCACGAAACAAATAAAGATAAGTATTTGAATTGTCTTTTCCTATCTATCTAGTTGTTTATGTGGCATTGCTTAGTTGTGAAATATGCATGATAGAATGACAATATACTACTAATATGCATGTGATGGGTAAGTAGCCCATGGTGATATACAACTCTCCATTTCTACTTATCTAGAATGAAACCTCTTTGCTAATATATTGGATTAGTGCACAATCTCAATTATGTCATAGTAGAGATGGAAGGCATCTAGAAAGTTTCCGTGAGATATGGATGAATGTTGTATTGGCTAGAATAGTTACATGATTATATCATTATGCATAAGAATTTTCCATTATGAATATGCCTTATGAAATGTTTCTAACCATACGACTGGTACATTTGACTTGTAGGAAAGATCGTGTATAATCGCCTACAAGAAAAGAAGGATGAGACTTGTTCCGAAGAAGAAGTGACAAAAGTTCAAGATCACTCCAATAAGCATACATGAAGAGGAACCTGAAGCTTCTCAGGTCAAAGACACCATAGCAAAAGAAAGAGCTTCAAAAGAATATAAAGAGAACGGTAGATCCACCTCGAAGAGATGAAGACCATCTTGGGCACGAGAAATAATCCAAGATGAAGAATAATATGACGATACTTTCAAAGAAAGAAAGAAGGCCTTGTACGAGCTCAGAATGCACCCATGGGATAACACATACATGAGGAGCTTGAAGATCACATAGAGTGATGAAGATCTTAACCTTTGCTACAAGGTTGAAAATGAAAGCCTATAGAGGATGACAAGCTCACAGATGGGTGTGAGAAGAACTTTTGAAAATGTTCAAGATAGAGGATCTTGGTATCTAGTGATCCTAGATGGATACATAGTATATTAGTAGCAGAGGAAGCTACTTGTCACTCCAGTGCATAATGTTTTAATACATAGAGTACGAAGAGAAGAGGGAGAATGATGCTCCGCTTCAGAGGGAGTGACTGTAGAAGATCTTGAGGTTCGACATGATACAACAGGATGGACAACTTACTAATGGATCTAGGCTTTACTGAGAGTAAAGCGGATTCTAACCTTTGCTTCAAGGTTGAAGGCAGAAGACCAGTGATGCTCCTGCTATATGACCTGTTCCTAATAGGAAAAGAGGAACTCATTAGAGATGCAAAAAGACTTGCTGTCGAGTTTGAGATAAAGGACTTGGGTATGATGCACTACTTTCTAGGCATAGAGGTGTGGCAGAGTGCGGATGGAATCTTCCTTAGACAAGGGAAGTATGCAGTGGAGATCCTGAAGAGGTTCGGGATGATGGACTGCAAGGCCATGGCCACACCTATGGCATCAAACATGAAGCTATTGAGTGATGCTTCATCAGATTCGGTTGATGCCACGATGTATCGTCCGATTATTTGTTCCTTGATGTACCTAACGAATACGAGACTAGATATTTGCTTTGTTGTGAACACATTGAGCTAGTTCCTGACTGATTGTTGCAAAGCATATTTTGAGGTACTGGAAGGGTATAGTTGATTATGGGCTCAAGTATGAAGAGAATCGGAAGATTAACTTGGAGGGTTATGTAGATTTGTATTGGGTAGGCAATGTCATTGATAGAAAGAGCACTTCGTGGTGCTGCTTCAGTATGAGATCAGGTGTGATCTCTTGGTTTAGTAGGAAGCAGTCCTGCATGGCGCTGAGAACAACAGAGGCAAAATATGTTACCACTTGCTCGACTATTTGGGAGGTAGTATGTTTCTTTTGAAAACTAATATTTTATTTTATTGATCTAACTTGCATTTTTGTATGATGCAGAGAGGAGAAGTGAAGCTCCAGTATGTGATCCAGATCGAGATCTCTCGAAAGAGGGAGTTCTAGCATAGCTGGTGAGATAGGTTGTTTGAGCATAAAATGCTGGCAAAGCTCGTAGGTTACTTAGACGTAAACATTCCTGTAGGTTGTCCTCAGATGTGATCAGTCCTTGCGAAGCTCCTAAGTTATCCTTGGACGTAATCAACCATGATGTGATTCTATGCTAGAAATGGACAAAATGAAATTTGGGTACTTCAGGGAGAAGCTTGGTGTTCTCCAAATCTAGGTTCCTTCCAAGGGGAAGGGATGTAAGTGCTGGTCCTTTCTGACATGGTGGCAAGATTGGTTCCTCCCATGGTCAGATGTAATTGTTGTGCCTTTCTATCATGGTGGCGGGATTGGTTCCTCCCATGGTCAGATGTAAGTGTTGCGTCTTTCCGACATGGTGGCGGGATTGGTTCCTCCCATGGTCATATGTAAATGATGTGCCTTTCCGACATGGTGGCAGGATTGGTTTCTCCCATGGTCAGATGTAAGTGTTGTGCCTTTCTAACATGGTGGCGGGATTGGTTCCTCCCATGGTCAGATGTAAGTGCTGTGCCTTTCTGACATGGTGGCGGGATTGGTTCCTCCCATGGTCAGATGTAAGTGATGTGCCTTTCTGACATGGTGGCATGATTGGTCTTCACATAAGTACTTAAGATGTGAAGACCTACGTGGAGGCTAGGCCTACATCCAACAATGTTGGCTCTATAGAAATTCCTATGATGAGTAGAATTGAGAGATAGCACCAATTGCTCGAGATAGCGGGAGCAGTGATGATGATGATGATGATGATGATGATCTAGTGATGAAGACTTGTGTTGATGTACTGTGTCAAGAGAATACCTTCATAGTTAATAGGGAGTGTTGATGTATTTGTAACTTCAGAATGTATTCACTTGTATATTTTATATTGTATTTCATTGTACCTCGACGGAGATGTTTGTTCCTCCGATCGGGAGAGTCATTAATATAATAAAGTCATGTAAAGTCATTGAGGTTAACCCTCCGTTGTAAGTCGAGGAAATAGTCCCCATAGTTGAGGGGTATTAGGCTTATTAGACTCTCCTAGTGAGGTCGGACCTGTAGAGTAATTGTCAAGTGGAAACTAGTATAAATAGATAGTGAGACTCTCTATTTGAAACACACACTCACTCATCCGTAGCGCATGAGTGAGAGAAGAGGAGCTTGCACAAGTGAGAGAGAGAACAACTGTTGGAGATCATCTTTGTGTTTTTGGGTTTTACTTTTGCTATTGGTGCTCATTCTATCTCTTAGGAAGTTGCGGGGTTTTCTTCTTTATGGTTTCCCTGAGGAAAACTCTTTGTCTCGTGTCTCTTGTGATTATTGTTGTACATGTTATTCTCTCAGATAAGATCCTAGATCATATTGATTAAATGATAAAAATCTAACAACAACTAGCGGTGCCATTGCCACATGCCTTTATACAATGAGCAGTGCACTTTGAGTAACGCTCTGTCTTAGTTGACAAAGAGCGGTGTTCGAGTTTTAAAGGTAAAAAATAAAAGTTTCATGAAGCTTCTCGAAGCTTGGCTTCATAGAAACTCCATCCCTAGACTCTTGGACCAACTGGGATTGAGATCCATCCTTGTAGGATCTCCCCTCCACCATTCCCATGAGAATCTCAACCTTCCCTATCCTACCATGGCTATAAGTATTGGCTCACCCCCTATCGGTAAAGGGAGGAAGATCATGTTACAACATCAAAACTCTGGCCAAATCTAGCCAAGGAGAGTGGGCATTTGGTAAACAAGTTTGAAGCTTTGGAGGAAAGGTTTACTTCTGTTACACACATTTCTTGTTATCATCATATTATGAGAACCAAATACCAATATTTTCCTTGAATCCCCAAGTTGTGAAGTTGAAAGTGGGCCAGGATTAGTGATTTCATGCCTTTGTCGACCACTGCACTTTCCGTGTGGTCAATGTGCATTACCCCTATGTGTAACGCCTTTTTTCCTTAAACAACCAGCGGTTGCACCGCCATATTCCTTCATACAATGAGCGGTGCACTTTGGGTAACTCTCTGTCTTAGTTGACAAAGAGCGGTGCTCGAGTTTTAAAGGTAAAAAAGAGAAGTTTCACAAAGCTTCTCGAAGCCTGGCTTCCATTAGAGGAAATTTGAGGTCTAAAATGGGCCTCCTAAGGAAAATAATAAAATAATAGTTAAAATAATAAAATAATAGTTATTAATTTTGGAGGAAGAATGAAAAAAAACTACGTTTTTTGTTCGTATTTTCGACATATCTCGCTGTGTTTTTACTCAAATTCTAAGCGGGAGAGCTTGTTTGATGCGGAGTTTAATTCCGCATCCAACGAGTACCCACATTGCATAGTTTTGATAGACCCCGCTACCCCAAAAACAAGAAAAACCTGAAAAAAATGTGATGATGACATCATCCTCACGTTTTTTGAGGTATTTCTTGTTTTTGGGGTAGCGAGGTCTATCAAAACTATGCAGTGTGGGTACTTGTTGGATGCGGAATTAAATTCCGCATCCAACGAGCTCTTCCTCTTGGAATTGGAGTAAAAACACAGGGAGATATGTCGAAAATACGAACAAAAAAAAGTAGTTTTCTTTAATGACAAATATGTCAATTCAACCATTATGGTTGACTCATTTTATTGAAATTCTATTGGTTCTTGAATTCCAACTAATTTTTTTTATTGTTGGCGTGTTTTCTTATAAGGCCCATTTTAGATCCCAAATTTCCTCTAATGGTGGAAACCTCATCCCTAGACTCTTGGACCACCTAGGCTTGAGATCAAGCCTTGTGAGATCTCCCTTCCACCTCACCCATGTGAATATCGACCTTCCCTATCCACCCATGGCTATAAGTATTGGCTCAGCCCCCATGGGTAAAGGGAGGAAGATCATGTTACAACATCAAAACTCTGGCCAAATCTAGCCAAGGAGAGTGAACATTTGGTAGACAAGTTTGAAGCTTTGGAGGCAAGTTTTACTAATGCTTTGGTTGTAATTCCTCTCTTTATTTCATTTATGCAATAAAAGTTCCTTTCTCATGAATGATATTTTGTATGAATCGCTTCTTTCATTGTTGAAATCCTTAGTCATCAGCATAGGATCATAGATTGAATTTGGTACTTTAACCTTGTATATGTTTTGTTGTGTCCTTTTTGCAGGTTAATCTGTGGAGACCAAACACTTCAAAGGCCAACCTATTATAGGTTGTGACAGGTAAAAGAGTTCATTCCAAAAATCTATTTGATCTTAGGGGAAGTACTTCACTACAACAAAACCCTGTGATTAGTGTCTCTTTTATCTTCCTTTTTAGTGTCCAATATCACTTTTAGTGTATTTTGCATCATTTTTGGACAAAGTGGACGCTTTTCCACGGGATGGCGTTATTTGTGTCTCTTTTTAAAAGTTGGCGCTATTTTGGACGCTAATTAGAATCCCAATTAGCATCCTTATTAGCATCCCATTTAGCGTCCCAATTAGCGTCCTTATTAGCATCCCAATTAGCGTCCCAATCAACATCCTGATTAGCATCCCAATTAAAGTCCCTTTTTAAAAGTTGGCGCTATTTTGGACACTAATTAGCATCCCAACTAACGTCCTAATTAGAGTCCCAATCAACATCCCCATTAGAATCCCAATTAGTGTTCCAATTAGCATCCTAATTAGCATCCCTTTTTAAAAGTTGGTGCTATTTTGGATGCTAATTAGCATCCCAATTAATGTCCCAGTTAGCATCCCAATTACGTCCCAATTAGCATCTCAATTAACATCCCAATTATCGTCCATTTTTAAAAGTTGGAGCTAATTTGGACGATAATTAGCATCCCAATTAACCTCCCAATTAGCGTCCCAATTAGCGTCCACAAAAGCATCCCATATAACGCCAAGAATTGCCTCCAAAAAAATGTCCTAAATAGCATAGCACCATATATTAATCCAGGGTTAGCGACAGGACTTGCGCCATGAATTTCGGTAAGAAAAAATTGAACATAGCGCCAAGTATAGAGCCAGGAATTGCGCCTAGAAAACATCCATCATAACGCTAGGTATAGATCCAGGTATAGCGCCTCGAATAACACCAGAGATTTCGAAAGGAACCACGCTAGAAATTGCACTAGGTTTAGATCTAGGAATTGTGTTCGGAAAACGTCCGACATAACGTCATATATATCAATGTCAATGTAAATGATCATGATTCATGTGATAGTACTTTTGGATCTTGATTTATCATAGTGGCACCTAAATTACCGTAGTCAATGCTTCATCAGGATAGAGGCAGAGGTGATTATCCCACTCCAAATACATGTGACTGTCTAGAATTTTGATGCCACTTGATAAGGATATGAGAGATCCTTATTGATGTAGCATAAGAGATCAATGGTTCAGACTTCAGAGAAGCAGAGAGATATGAAGATACATGGTTTTATCCATTGATGTCCGAGAGTTTCAATACAACAAAATCCTTGATATCCACATGGGACTTGGGGTCTTTCATACAAAAACTCGCCCATTTTTGGGCCATTTTCTAGTATACGAATCATAACAAAACCCTAACTAATCTGATTGTGGGTAATTGTGAACTGCTCTGTAATATTAAAATAATAAAGTTGAGCTACCCTTATCCATTAATGGTTATTGAAAATTGTCAATGAACAATTGATCTATGCAGATGCCCACAATCTATAACAAAAATGTTACTAGTAACTTGTAAGTATAGAGTTGATTGTTGGTCTACACCCCTCTCCCAATTGCAATCCTACCAACCAGAAATAGATTACGTGAATAACACAGACTAAGATATGGATAGTTTCTTTTTAGCATCTTCCAGCATATTAACAGGAAAATTGAATTGTGGTTATAAAGGGCGAGCTCCAAAATTGATTAGACTGATAGCCTGATGGATAATATGCTTACTACAATATATCTAGAGAAAATGAATTGTATTCATCTAGATCTGATTTCTACAAGCAAGGCTTAGTTGCTAATCTTTTAAACAATACAATTTTGTCAGCATAGTTTGTTGGATATACTCTAGGGGTGTTGCTTCTATCTCAATTTGTTGCCTCATTAGGTCTAGAAAATCTGGGTCTGACATTGATGTCTGATTTATTATTTCAATCTTCTAACACCTTGGGTAAAGCGTAACATATTTGGAAGGGAAGGGAAGAAAGACAATATATATTGGTTAGCTGCCTTAGAAGACTGTTTAGCATACACATTTGTTTTTTATTATGCTTGTAAGTGCAAAGCCTGTTCAGTTATTTTCGTATTTGTTTCCAGTGCGTTTTCTAAAATTTTAGGAAAGAATTCAGAGGCCAAGTATCATAAGGGAAATTTGTGTGTTCCTTACAGGTCAGATCTAGATTGGTTAGTAGGCATGGTTCAGATGAATATCCTCCTATAGATTGCAACGTTGATACTTGAGAGGCGGTAATAGACAGTCTAGACTCCAAATAACTACTAGTTGTGGAAGATTTTGTGTCTCTGAAATTGATCATAATGGTCCAGAGTTGTCTTCTAGATTTTTTGCTTTGATTGGATTTTCTAGCATGTCAAGAGAGTCTAAAATCAAGATGAGCCATTAAGATCAGTGATGTTTGGGTGTCAAAATCTAGAGATGCACATATATGTCTCATTAATAATATTGGTATAGATTACACTGTACAGAAAATCCTTACAAGATTGGCAGAAAAGTTCTGTTATAACTGGAATTAGCATACTTAGGAGGCTCAACCTTTCCAATTTTATGGCTTAAAATTAGTTGTTTCATTTCCTCCTTTTATCAAGGTTCTTTTTTTTCTCTAAATCACCTATAGCTGAAGACGGTAGGTACTTCCGAAAGATGGAATTAGTTTCCTTGATGCATCTTTTGTCAAAATATTCTTCTAGTTCAATAACCACCTTGTTTCTTAAACTTATCATGGGGGTAAATATGACTGCATGTTGTGTTGTACACAACCTTTTAGCACTGAAAATTTTGGTTAAATTGTATCCCAGGTCTCCACCTCACTCATGGAATAGTATTGTCAACACATGCATGATTGTCTCCATGGTTGCACCAACATCACTGTACTTAGGTTATTCTAAAGATTCCTCTCGATTGAGCCACTGTTTTGTCTTAAAACCTTTAATCAGGCTATTAATGAAGAAATTTTTCATCACTTCTAGCCCAAGTCACATGGCTTTACCATAGTGGTTTGATTTCCATCAGAACAATGTTCCAATGTATCACTTGTAAACCAACCCGTACATATTGGGAAGTCATCTTGAACCTACTCAATCCTAAGCCAGTTGAGCTCTCAAAAGGTGATGCGCTAGCAGTGATCGAAAATTTGAATGTTGTTGTGAAAGATCTTGGATAGTCACACTTTTTTTCCTCACAAAGGTTGTCCTTGGATCACACAATCAAAGTTCAAAATCCACTTGATTTGGATTTTGATTAATTTAAACACTATTTGCCTTAGTGTTGACTACATAAACTGGCTTGGAGCATTTTGCATGCTCTATTCCTTTTGTTACAAGTGCATTAGAAGATTTTTTAACAGAATTTTTAATCCTTCCTTTGCATATTCACCTTGTATCTCAACTATCCAAGGTGGTTGGATTTGGGTGAAAAAAATGATTAGGATTTCCTTAGGTTTTGAAGAAAGGGAAGAAGCTTGTATTAGTGAATTTTTGTTATTGTATTATGTACAACAGTCTAGAAACTAAAATTAAGGCCTTGTACCATGCTGAACAGTTTTTGTTGTGTTGGGGACAAACTTTGCTGATTAGAAAATGTCAGATAGTTTGAGGCTTTTCCTCAATTAGTATTTGATCCATGTTCACATGACATGGGAAATGGATAAGATTTCTTCCTTGCAAGTTGGCAATTGAGAAAGGAGGTCAATCCCAAACAGAGGATCACATTGATCAACAGCTCCATTCTTCTCCTGCATTGGTAGGTTCATTGAGTTTTTGTTGCTTGTTATAGCCATGGTATTCTTCATGGGCAGTGGAAGAAGGTCAAACCCAAAACCCATGGAGTCATGCCCAGATCCCATGGACTAAAAGGACAGAAACTGCTTTGTTGTGGGCTTAATTTGGTTATGAGAGCTCTGGCCTATAAATATTCTTTGGTCCCCTGGATATTTGTTTTCATAATTTGTTGTGTTTCTAGTAGAGCTATTGCCAATGGGACCCAAAACCTTCTTTTGATGCATTGGATTTGTGTTTTAAAAATTGCCAGTGTTTCTAGCAGAGCCACTGCTAATGGGACCCAAATCCTTCTTTTGGTGCATTGAATTTGTGTTTTTAAACTTAACAGTATTTATTGTAGAGCCACCGCCAATGGGACCCAATATCTGATATCTTCAAATGGATTCTTTCTATGCTCATTTATTTTATCTCATGGTAATTTCAAAGGGAAAGCCCATGATATTTGGAAAGGGTTGGAAGCCCATGGGATTTGGAAAAGTCAAATGAAAAAGGGAATTAATTATTTAATTAGTAGATGCTATATTTTTTAATAAACATGTCGCTTCATAAAGGTTTATAAAGTCAAGAGCCCAATGCCCTGAATAATGATCATTGGTATCAAGGGCCATGAACAAGGCCTCAAACCATCGCTTGTGACCTATGCAATGGATCATAGGCCTCTCATGTTGTTAGGAGGTATTATGCACCATAAACATGTGTTAGGTCCATGCCAATGTTTGGGGGATGAAATCAAGGGCATGTTCATTAAATAACGATCCTTTATCTCAAGGTCCATAAACGAGACATCAAACTACCACACATGACATTTGTAAGGAATATTTGTCCTCTCATTGAGAAAATGAGCATCGTTATAAGGTATTGTGCACCATAAACATATATCAAAGCAGCGGCAACAATTGGGGGTTGAAATCAAGGGCATATGGCCTTGAATAATTATCATTGGGCTCAAGGGCCATGGAATAATTAACATTGCTTCATGAACCATTCTTTCAATTTTGTTTTTATTTTATTTTCCTTTATTATGTTGTTAGGATGATAATCTATTTATTTATTTATTTTGTGTCCTAATTTAGTGATCAATATTTCAGATACAAAACAAACAACTTTGGAAGTGAGTGTATGGATGGAAGTATGCAAACATAATCTATGTTTTTGCAAGGGTTAGAAGATCCACTAACATTCTAGAATACAAACTAATATTCAAAAGGAGGGTATCTTTAGTTGCCATTGTAGTCTCCTTGAGGATATTTAGTGCAATGAAAGTTGGACTTTAACATCGAACACTCGTGAAATAGAAGATATGTAGAAATACATATTAATTGAGTTAATTGATACAATTTGCTAGCATCTTTTCATTGTGGTTTAATTACTTACTCTACATGACCATCCCTAACTACCAATACTAACTGTTATTCATTAACTTGATTGGTCACTAACACTCGTGATATTTATTACACATTAATACATAATATATTAGGGATCCTAGTATATTATTGAGTGTCACTTATTTTTAGCACCTCGTCTTAACATGAAATGCAATTTTTTAACCCCCCTCAATACAAAATCCATAACAACTTACTCAGTAACTAAGAATAATTACAAAAGTTGAAGGGAATTCTTGTTTAGTATTCAATAATGTGACACTTCTCTGGTTCTTAATATCTAAACACTACATTTTGTTGTATGATGCAGGTTGTGTTGGTAAAGAAATGTATGCAATGTCATATCAACCAATTTTTGCATTGGGACATCAAGGTAATTTTTTGATATTATCAATCCTTTTTCTTCTCTTTCTTTGATTATGAGATATGATTATTGAAACAAGTGTCTGAACATGGAATTTTATGCTTTAAATATGATATTATTTGCCAATTTATAATAATGAGATTCTAAAGATTGTGGATTTTTTCATGACAATATCTTTCTGTATTGACCAAAATGGAAACCTGGCCAATAGAGTAATCACATTGTGATACAAGTGATTGAAATATGACATATTTTATGATCACAATCAATTTTGTCTATATTATGAATTCTTTCTTGTTTACAATGCAAAATCTAAATGGAACTTCTTTAGGGTGTTGATTTTGCGTTCTAATGTTATGTGTATTCCCCTGGAGCTTCCATTTTGGCTTCTTTGTTTCTTTATGTTAGAAACAATAAGCTCACTTCCATCAAGTATTCCTCTGACATGGAAGGTTTTGCATTCATATTTAAATGGATGTTGTTCTAATCCTTAGGCAGTTATACCCATTTACAACATCTGCATACTGACTATAGAGTATAGTCCTATGCCTTATCATGATTGTATTTTGTTAAGTATATTTGATTCTATTCCTTCTCCCAGTGTTTTGAATCATGCCCGGTTTTCCAAAGAAAAATATAAAAAGACAACCTCATCCTATACTCTATGTCCCCATGAATATGCTTATATCCAATGTTGTTGGGGATCATGTAGATCTCCCAGTGCAAGGACTGCAACATCACCCTGGGAAGCAAATAAACATTATGAATTGGAATCACAATATATCCTAATCATTTGTCCTTGTGGATATTCATTAGCTTGATGGAAGAAGGAACGTTGCTCATCCCATCGTGGATAGGATCCATGTGAAGCACCAACTATTGGGTTGACCATTCTCTTTTGATTCTCCTTATTGCTCCAATTGTACGCTCTAGGATGATCATGCTCATCTACTATATCCTTGGCATCCACACTAAGATCATTGTTGTTAATAGGTCTCATATAGTGGTACACTTACGGTTGCTAGGGAATAGTGATTTTTGCAATTCCATTAAGCCAATTTCTTGAGTTTTGTTCATAATTCCTAGAAAAAGGTTTATTGATTTCATAACCTGCTTGATCATATATTGTGAATTTATACAATCTATCATCCTTTGCCGACCATCAGATACTCAAAGTTGTGTATTGAGTCATTTTTATCATTATAGAGGACTCTGTAAGTTAGGTTCCCAAATTCTTAAAGGGTGCTAGCTCAATGTGAGCACCTGCCTTACAAGCAGGAGGTTGGTGGCTCGATTTCTCCATGCCCTAATGATATTATAATATCGGTTATAAACAACTAAATTAGTAAGCAAAAAATAAGAGATAAGTGACCAAACAAAATGACCAAAATTCGTATATAAAACTATTAAAAATGACTAAATTAGTGAACAAAAAATGAGATATGCAAAACTAGGCATTAAAAATGATGCAACACGTGGCGCTAATGATGAAGCCAAACATGACGTTGATATGGTAGAAAAATAAGACGTGAAACTAAGCATTAAAAATGATGCAACACGTGGCGCTAATGATGAAACCAAACATGGCGTTGATATGGTAGCAAAATAAGACGTTACTTTGGATGCAAAACATGGCGCTACATAGGAAACAAAATATGGTGCAACAATAGAAGAAATAATTGGTGTCATTTTGGTAGCAAAACATAATGCAAAAAAGGAAAGCAAAAATTGGTGCAAATTTGGAAGCAAAAATTGGCACATATTTGGAAGTAAAACATGGTGCAAAATGGGATGCCAAAGTGGTTGCAAAAATGGTTGCAATATTGGATGCTAACATGGTGCTATTAAGGATGCAAATATGACGCTAATGGGGATTCCATTTAAAAAGTAAAAGGGGACACTCGCTAGGAAGCAAAATATGACATTATTTAGGAAACAAACCTCAGCGTTGTTTAGGAAGAAAAGTTGCATGCTATTCTGGAAGCAAAAAAATAGACGCTATTTTACATAAAGGATGCTATCTAGGAAGCAAAAAAATACGTTTTTTGAGACGCTTTAAGTTTTGTCCATGACGCGTCCCATTTAGCGTCTAGTTTGACCACTCAATGTAAAAAAAAATTACACTAAAAAGGGACGCTAAATAGGACGTTAATCCCAGGATTTGTTGTAGTGCTTTTAGTTTTTGTGACTCCTTTGTTATAGCTTTGAGTGTTTCAGGCTAGAGAAACAATTTCTGTCTGCAGAAGGTGAGTATTTCCGGTAACAAATCTGGTTACCATACTGGGGAGAGTGTTAGAACTTTTGGTTATTCTTGGTTCTTTCCTTGCTTTGAACTTCAATTTCTTAGTTGATTAGATATACTAGTTGTTTAGTTGGATTTGGTTTGATATTGGTTAGATCTGTCCAGATCCACCTTATATGCTTTATTTCCTTGCTTTTAATTTTTATTTGATGCTAGTAATTGAACATTAACATCTTTTTTTTCGCCTTGTATCTCATTTTGAAATCTATAAGCGCCACCGCACCTGGGGAGTTTTGTAAGAGCGACCACCACACTTTCTTCAGAATTAATAAGCGATGCCATCGCATTAATCCAGTGGTCAAAGGGCAGTGCCACCGCTTCGTTCTTGTTGGAAAAAGGAGTTGTTGGATCAGTAATGCTATGTACTCTGCTTTCAAACATCGGTGCCAGGTAGGGTTCTAATCCCAATTCGATTTTGAAATTTGGCATTTGTAATTTTGTTTTTGAGTGTTTTTTGGCTTACTTTCTTAGGAAATGAGGGGGCCAGGGATCGTATATTTTGCAGTCTCTTTGATTTATATTCTCTTTGCATTCAAAGAAGATTTTATGTTTCTTGCATTGGATTTTACATTCATTTATTTGCTTGAAACCTCTTGCTCCTTTCTGTAGATATTATTCATCGAAAATGAAAAATTTGCATTTCATTTTCATGTGCATGTTTTGGTTTTGGTTTGAGTTCTTTAGAATTAGAGTGTTGAATTGTGTGGGTGACTGAAAGATTGTGTTTATCTTTTCATATTTATTTACAGAAAAAAAAAAAAAAAGGTCTCTCTCCTTTCCACGGATAGCTTTCATTGAATGGAAAAGACTTGCATGGTTTTGAGTCAGGTCCAACTTTCCATGCATTCACTTAACCGTACAATATAAAATTAAGTGCTAGTTTAAGTTTAAAATCTTTAGCAATTTGTGTGTTAGGTTAGAGACGTCTTTAAACGTAGGAGTTGTCGTTATTTTCCTGCAGTGCATCCCAGGGATTGTGATGTCCTTTCACGTATTGTTGGTATATCGAACGGTCTTTCACATACCCTTGAGGTATATAAAAAGGTATTTCATGTACTCAATGGTATATAGGAAGGCCCCTTTCGAACGGTTTTGCATTAGACAACACTACTACGAAGTGGAGCTCCCACGTATCTTGTGTATATTGGGAGACACTTTTAGGGATCATGTGACCAACTGAAAGGAATCCTTTGACCGTCCTTTCATCACAATACACCGAGAACAACACTCGAGGAGATTTTTACGCATGTGTCATCCAGGTAGTTGAGTATTCAAGAAAGGGTGTGGTCCCAATCCTCCTTCTTGTGTTTTGTTGTTGGACCCTGCAGTATATATCGAGTTGTTGTGATTTGACAATCTTGTGAGGATCCTAAATTTTAAACCACTCCTTTCACATGTTTGCTTGTTTCTTTAGATTGAGTATTGCTTATTTCTTGTACAGTTAAAAGTCTTAGAAATAGAGATATCTTTGTTATATAGCTATGGCTATGCCTTCTGATACTACCAACCAAGAGGTCCCTTCTCAAGGGGAACCTTTTGTTTTTTCTTCATTCGGAAATGTTGGTCCTCCTCTCATGGTCACCTTGAGTCTTCCCAGATTGACTATAGGATTGCATGTATGGTTATTCTCTAGCCCGATGATTCCAACCACACCTTGTGTCTCAGATGTTAATTCTACTTCATGAGAACACCAACCTCCTGTGAATCCTCCATCTTCTTCACCAGATGTGTCTTCTCCCCTTTCTCCCTCTTCACATGTTAAAATTTGTAGTACTAGTCATCAGGTGAATAAGAAGAAGAAGAAAAGAAAGATTAAGAAGAAGAAAGGAAAACTACTGAACGATTCTCAACCAACCACTATTCCTAGTGAGAGTGTTGAAATACCTACCAAAACTACTCATAAGCCAAAATCCCCTTGCAAGATTTGTAAGGGTGATCACCTTCTAAAGGATTGTCTTGGTCTTTCCCAAGTTTTGGAAGTGTGGTTTAGTAGCTCCCAACACCCTGTTTCATCAGCCTCTGGTCATCATACTGATGATACCCCATCAACCAGTGACTCTGTGGTTATGTGTCACTTTGAAGATGCAAAGCGATTGGTAGCAAAGGGATACATTCAAGCTAAACATATCAACTACCATGATTTTTTCTTTTTAGCAAGAATGACATCATTTGGTATTGTTATTACTTACGAATTTTAACAACAATAAATATACATGTTGACCGAAAATTGTTAAAACAACATTATTAAAGGGTTAAAATGGATTAAGAATACTTTATAGAGCTACAAGCTATATTGAGACAAATAATGAGCATTTGATTTATAAGTTGCACATTAACATAATTTTGTTTCAAAGCAATCATCATAAGCATAGTAACAATGTATACCCTCATTATTGTTAATAGAAAGAATTTTCAAGGCAAAAGTTGATTGTAGAGTGCATGCCCACTAATATAGTAAGGCAATTGTAAAAAATCCATCTATGTTAGTGTTAGTGTTTTACAAGGTTGCATGGCATTACTTATGTGTGTTATCCCAAACTAGGCTTTGAATTTTAGAGAGTAAATCATCGTGAAATACACTATTGTTACAACAATAAAATGTTAAGGAATGAGGAGAATATAACATTATACCAACTTAAAAACGTCTTTTAAAGGATTTTTTGAGAAGTTTGAGATGGAAACATACAATTCAAATACAACTATTTAAACAAAACAAAAGTTATTAAAAAATAAGTGGCCTCCTTTGTCTCATTGCCATTACAAGACCTTGGAAATTGTCATCTCCATCAAAACTTTCAATTTCAAGCTATTATAATGGATCATATGACAAACAATATTTTTAAATGACTATAAAAATATCCAAGAATGATCAAATAAATTTTAAAAACTCATAAAGATAAAATATAGTGATTGTAGACCTAATTATAATTTTAAAAATATTATTAAATGATCTTAAGTATGAATATACATAATTTTTGGGGACTTTGTTTACTTTTTTTGGACGAATCTATTTATTCTATGTTTTGGATTTTATGGTAGGTTTTGGTCTGAATTTTTTTAAAGCATTTCAATAGACTCCAAATAAAAGGAAACTAAAAATATGCTCACAAAAGATTAAAAACATAAAATATTTAGACTAGACCTTATTATTTTAATTGTATATTTATGTATTATTTTTTATTAATTACCTTTGTCACATTTAGTTTAAATACATATGTTTCAATTACATATTATTAGTAATTAATTTGACCAAACCTCAACAACAAACCATATTCTTATTTTAATATGTGAAAATGAGTAATTGAATTCCCATATCCTCATTTTAATATACAAAATGGACCAAAAAAAAAAAAAGAGCTATCACACTACGAACTACATAGATCTCAAAAATAACAAATAAATATAAATAGCATGCCCAAAAACAAATCTTATTGTGAAACTCAATCTTGGAATTCAAGTAATAATCATTATTGTGGAACTCAATCTTGGAATTCAAGTAATAATCATTATTGTGGAACTCAATCTTGGAATTCAACTAATAATCATATATATGTATTACAAATTATATGGATTTGAAAAATAACAAATAAAAAATATACAACAAAAGGAATCAATGATTTTGGAACTATATCTTGAAATTCTAGTGATAATATAAGGTGTTTTCTAAAAATTATTATAAACATGAGTATGTGTTACAAATTATAAAGTGTTTTCTAAAAATTATATGAATTTGAAAAATGACAAATAAAAGGTGTGCACCAAAAAATCATATTATGAAATTGGCTCTTAGAATTCCATTGATGATATAAGGTGGTTTCTAAAAATTATCTAAAAAATACAATGGGGTGACCATTGCTTCCTCACATGCAGATTTTCTTCAAACATACAATGGGTGACCATTGCTTCCTCACATGCAGATTTAAGATTTAAGGTGGTTTCTAAAAATTATCTCAAAAATACAATGGGGTGACCATTGCTTCCTCACATGCAGATTTTCTTGCTATTTACTGAACAATAGATTCAAACCTACAATAATTCAAAGTCTGTTATTTATTGAAAAATCAACATTGAAATATTTTAAACCACGTGGCATCCATCTCATCCTATGTCTTATCTTTGAGTTGGTCTTTGACACGACACGACCAATTGAGATTCCATTCTTAAAGGTGTTCCATGGCATTCCTTTTCTATATAGTGAAACAAATAAAGGATGGCTTGTTTGGATTATGATACGTAAAGAAGTTAGTATTCTTCAATACAACCATTTAATTGAAGGGATGAAGGTTAACCATCTTAATTTTAAATTTATTAAGAATGTAGTTAAACAATAACCTAATTTATTTTAATCTTAAATTTATCTTTGGATTGTGGGTGACGCAAAGACGAGGGTCAGGTGTGGAGGAGATGAGACACTTGTCTCGCACTTTAGCACACCCTCCATGCAAGAGATGAGACACTTGTCTCGCGCTTTAGCACACCCTCCATGCAGTTAATCTACTGCGTGACAAGTTGTAGTAAAAGGAGGCCAAACATGAGGTGGGATATTTATGTTGTATCATGGTTTGATGTGAACTTGGTTCTATAACTAAGTCGAGTCTAGGGAATGATGGTAAGAATGATAATCAGGCGAGAGTTGAATGTGTGGGTAATTCCGTTGTATGTTTTGGGGGCCACCGACAACAAAGAAATTTTGTTTCTTACAGAAATAACCAGCGTAGGTAAGCCAGGTTACAATAATCCATGAGTAATAAAATATATGTTTTTTATAAGACAAGAGATGATATTACAATGAGAATGTTTGTCTGTATAAATACCCATTATGGGTGCTCTTTTGTAAAGATGCATAACCTTTCATCAAAGGTGTCTCTTCATTAAGTATTTAGTTTATTTAATTATTAATGTTTATTTATTTATTTATAATGTGTTCATTAAATTGCCTTCCCCTTAAGGGCATCTTTGTTCTCAAAGCTATATTGAAGACAAGGCTTATGACTGATTTCTTGCTTGTAATGTCATTTTTTTTTCTTTTATTTTAGTACTTGTGACACTTGACAAAATGAGACGATACGATTTACGAATTCCAAGGAAAAATGTCGAACTATCGATGATGTGGTCCATCTGAGATCTATTTTTATCGGAGGTGATTGTTGATCGTTTTGTTGGGTAAATCTTCATGTTTTCTGCTCAGGTTGTAGATTTTGTGTTCTTTCGCTTCTGAATTTATAACCCCTTTGTTTATGTTCATTTGGACCATGTCGTTAGTAAAAAAAAAAAATTGTAGTTTGGGTGTCGGTAAGGAGTTCTTGTTTCTTGTTTTTCTTCTAGATTGACTTCCTTTTGAACTGTGATGGGAACCGAATTTGTATTTGCTTCTTCTTCCTCAACTGCAATTAGTTTTCCGGATAGTCTGGATGCTTTCTTATGGATTTGAACTAATTTGTTCTCTAATAGATTATTATTATTTTGAATCTCCTCAAACCTTTCGTCTTGCGATTGTTTGTCACTTTTTAACTTCTCGATTTGTTCTTCTAGTTCTTGATTAACCTTCTCCATGGCATAATTTTCTTCGTCCTTTCCCAGTAATTTTTGCTGGAGAGCTTGAATCTTCTCTTCTAACTTTTGACTACATTGAACTTTATATTTTTCCTTCTTGATTTGCATAAGTAATTTCTGGTTATGATCTATTAAATGAGATATCTCTTCTTTACTTGCAATAACCTTGTCAAGATCCTTGTTTATCGACTACATTGATCTCCCATCTCCCTGCGACATCACCTTTGATATTTCTCTGAAGTCTTCAAATGACGCGACTTTTGATTTATACTTCATGTTAATGCGTTGTAATGTGATTTTCTTCTTTTTGTAGGGAAATACCATAAACTTCTTTTGAGCATTTAAGATAAAAGTCCCCAATGTTTCTATCGAGGGTGATTCCAAATTAGGTCACCGTCACTACTCCATAAGGATCTAACTATAAATTGCGAGACGACCGTATAATCTACAATGTTCAATTGTAAATCGTTTATTGCATATTCTTTGCTATTCCAAAAGTCTACCCTTTCACCTATATTTGACTTTGGAATCGCTAACTCATTAGCAAATTCATCACTAATATAATATGATTATGTTCGTCAGGAGCAATAGAAATAGTGATGTCTTTCCCTTTAATTGTTCATTTTATTTGGAATAACATTGAAACTGAAGTTTTTAAAGTAGTAGGAAATCTTCCTTGTTTTTTGCTCTG
>LPNX010732490.1:1005181-1026582 GCA_001517045.1 Pseudotsuga menziesii | reverse complement strand
TTAATTAATAATAATATTATTATTATTATTAAGAATTAGTTAAAAAATATTGTGGCCTATATAGCGTGACTGGCCTTGGTGACGAGTAGGTGGGATGGTGGCAAATAGAGGGAGGGAAGGTTGGAGGGCGGTGGATGGTGTAGAAAATGGGAGTGGAAATTGGAGTTAGAGAGGGTCAACGAGGGAGCTAGAAGGAGTTGGTGTTGTAGCGGATTGGAGCGGCGGCGAGGGAGAGGGAGTTGCACAGGAGAAAAAAACGGACGCGGGTTGGGAGAGTGTGCGGGTGGAAGAAGAGGGCGAAGGAGAGTAGTGGGAGGAGCAGACACGTTGGTGGAAGGGTGTTGATTTGCAACAAGGGAAGATGTGGGGGAGAGGAGATCAAGCTGGGAATGAGGAGGTAATGCGTAAAGGCAAGTAGGAGGAGCGATGCAGGGAGGGACAACAAGGGGGAGGTGTGAGGAGGAGGGTTGGAGATTGACATGGGCAAGAGGGTGTTGGATTAGCGGGAGAAGAGATTGTTGGTGGAGGAGGTGCGAAGGTGGAGACTGATGCGAGGGAAGACAGGAGCGCGGGTTGGTGTGCGCACGAGGGGGGGGCACAAGAGAGAAAGGCTGGCACGACGCGAGAGGAGGACACAAGAGGAAGTTGAAGCACGTGGGCAGAAGGTCAACTGCACAGAGATGGGCGGCATGGGCAGGCGACGCTAAGGGGTGAGGGAACAGTTCGAGGAGGGATGCGCGGTTGAAGAGATGAAGGTGGGAGACCATAGGGTGAATATTTGCAGAATGCAGGTGGAGGAAGTGACGTAGAGGAGGGGGCATGTAGAAAGTGGTTGTGCACGGGGATGAGGAAAACTGTGTTTGCGGAGATAAGCCACAGGAGAGAGGAAGAGTGTGAGCGGGAGAGTAGGGCAGGTGAAATGAAGGGAGGTTGCAGGTTGAAGCAAGGGGACGCAACAACGTGTGCAGAGTGGAGGCGCAGACTAGGATTATCGTGAAGAGAGATGAAGGTGAGAAGCAGTGACTGATTTTTTTTTTCTTTTTGAACTGTCGATGGCCAAGGGCCTTTGTGGTCAAAGACCAAAAACAAAGAAACTCTCAGAATTTTGGGTGGGACAAAATCCAATATCATGGAGTGCCCAAGAAGGGGCTCTGATACCACTGAAACAAAGAAACTTTGTTTCTTACATAAATAACCAACGTAGATAAGCCAAGTTACAATAATCCATGAGCAATAAAATATATGTTTTCTTATAAGATAAGAGATGATATTACAATGAGAATGTTTGCTTGTATGAATACTCATGTTGGGTGCCCTTTCGTAAAGAGGCATAACCTTTCATCAAGGTGTCTCTTCATTAAGTATTTAGTTTATTTATATTTTGTTCATTACATGGTTGGAGCATGATATTGACCAAGTGAAGGATGAGCCAAAGGCTGAAGAAGCCAGATGGGATGGGGATTGAAAATTTTGAACGCTTGCTCGTCCCGCTTAAGGGAGACAAAACATGGAAAAACGACTCTCCTATACTTAAAGATGAAAATGTTGCTAGGGATGGCACTGGTGGAGACCATGGATAGAGCAACAAGAGTTTGGAACCTTGCTGCGGAAGAGTATACTTAGACCGGGAACCAGATACAGAGGATTCAGTCCCCTCTCAACAGCATAGTGGAAGCTATGAAGGAGTTGGCTAAGAGAACCAACGTTTTGGCCCAGACTACCATATGCAAAGTGTTTGGGCCCAAGCTTGTGAAAGGACCATCCCGAGCCAGCACTAGGCATCATCCCCACACGTGTTCACCATCTCCAATGGCGCTTAGCTCGTGGATTGGCATACTCCTATATGTTTTGTTTTTCTCTATTTTAGATTGTCTTTTGCTTATAGTGGCTATGAGAGGTCTATAGTATAGCAGTCTTAGCTTTGTTTTGCATTTGATTAGAACATGTTCTGAAACTCGTTAAACCATGGTTTTGTGACTTTGGGGATAGGCAAGTGAGGTTTCCCATTGGTCTGGTTGTGCTTAATCTCAAGACATTTGGTGTTGTGCATAAGTGATAAATGGCTAGTAGTTATATTTCTATTTTAACTCATTATTATAATATAAATAGACTTTGGTGTTGTGCATAAGTGACAAATGAATAGTAATTATATTTATATTTTAACTTATTATTATAATATTAATAGACTTAAAAAAACTTAAATTTATCAATTATGAAGAAAGATAAAATGCAAATATTGTTGAAGAAAGATATAAACTGAGATTCCATATATATCAATCTCAATACCAAACATTTTTATTACCAATCTTGATAAACTGTGTTAAAGTGTTAAAATAATAGTACAAAATTTGGTAAAATATGTGGCACACAATGCGGTCTACAGTAACACATTATTTAGAAATTAGACGCTGATGTATATTATTATTACAATCTACTCAGACTACGCTGTGATAGTCTCCGGATTCGAAGCTGTAGAATGCCCCTCCGTACCAAGAGCAATGGTATATTAAAATGGAGAGTTTTGTGTATTTTACAGAACTCTTGGATTTCCTGAAGCCACTGAGGGAGCATGTTTTACAGAAATTTCTTGGGCTTCTTTAGGCTACTGAGGAGCGCCAGAAACTTACTTTCTTGGGGAATACAAGGATTGCCTTATTAAAACAACAATAGGTTAGAGTGGTTGGTGCAGGAGCAGCATAAGCGTTAACCAAAACGCTCTCTGAGTTGTCTAATTAGGTTGATCAATTTTTGTTTAAGTCTTTTGCTCTTTCTACCCTACCTTGCCAGCTGCCCTTTCTTGTTCTGTCCCTGCCTTCGTAAAGCCTTGCCCTGTACTCAAGATGCCATTGACACTTATATTAAAGATATTGCCAACCAAGAGAATCCTTGGGTAGGCTATTTATCATCTCTTTAAGGATTTCTCGTGCTTTGTTTGAGTTAGTTGTGTCCCATAACTAAATACAATGATTCTTTTCTTCATCTGTCATTAAAAGTTCGGGATTATTCTGTTCTAACACACTAAGAAAACTTGTTTGGAGCTGTGTAGTCATAGGTAAGTAGATGTGATTTGGGTAGTTTTAAAATCATGGATTTAGTTTAGAACAGTCACATACAATTGTTGAAATTGTAAAGTTTTGAAAATAACAATTTACCAAAGGAAATTTAACAGGTTTTTATAAAAAATCCATTGCTAAAATTGCAAAGTTTTGAAGATAACAATTTGCCATCATAAATTTAACAGGTTTTTATTAAAAATCCGTAAAAAAAAAGCAAAACTGTTTTAGTTGTTCTGTACACTACCGTGGTGGTGGTGGCCACGCAGCTGATGAGTTTGGTATCCAAATGATGCAATATTGCTGTGGTGATAGTGGCCGCGCTGGTGAGTTTGGTATCCAAACGATGCAATAGACGAAGCTAGCTGGACGGTTTAGAGAGATTCTCAGTCACTTTTATTTTTATATATATTCCATTCCATGTCATTCTAGACGCACAAAGCAAAGCAGATTCTTCCCCATCATGTCAAAGTTGCTTTATGGACTTTTTTGTCTCGTTCTTTCCCAGCCGGTGCAGTTGGTTGACAAAATCTGTATTTCTGTTGGATTTTACATTTTGTTGAATGGTGCCAAGTGGAATGATCGAGTACATTTGTTTCAACTTTTTCACGAGCCTTTCAATCACAGCAAATACATTGAAATGCTTTTTATCCTTAGGGTTGAATTGAGAGCCGGCAACCGGAAAATGCTACACGGCTTGAGTTCTTCTGCAAATCCGGGCGACTGAGGATGCCAACCTGCCACCATCTGTGCTGCCTTCTGTTAAGCAAAGCCGTGTCGGCAAGCAGAAGGACCGATTCGCGGGAAAGCGCGCCTGTGGCAGTCGCGCCTGGCCGGGCTGGGGAGTCTCTTCAACGCAGAGTCGTCGTTAATGAAATTGCCTCCGGGGCGGCCTCGACCAGCGTTGCAGTTTGCTGCTTCCCGCTGGCAATTGTGTATTCCATCCTCCTGTTGTTCCTCTTCTGCCCCTGCTCTCTGCTCCTCAAGCTCGCCCGCGGCGCCAAGACTCTAACCAGGCGGACGCGGCCCGGCGCTTGCGAAAAAGAAAACCCCGCACTGCTCGCGCTCCCCGCTCGCGAAGAAGAAAACTCCGCGTTGATCCTGCTTCCTACCCCGCGCGTAAACGAAAATATTTCTGATCTCCGTTCTCATTTCCCTTCCCACGGCTGGAAGTTTTCATTCGGATTCGGCATGGAAAGCGGAGGAAGAACGATGGCGTTTCATGCCGACATCGACTGTAACCGGTTTTTGTCGAGGGTTCCGGCGCTAATCAGGCATAAAATCTGTGAGTTAAAGATGAAAAGAATTAGCGACAAGAGGAAGAGGAGGAGGAATGATCGGTTATCATGTCATCGTCTGCCTCAGATCGAGTCTCCTTTACCGTCATCATCATCGGGCAGTCCATGCAGAGATCAATGGCCTTTGTGCGGCGGGGAAAGCGGAGGAAGAACGATGGCGTTTCATGCCGACATCGACTGTAACCGGTTTCTGTCGAGGGTTCCGGCGCTAATCAGGCATAAAATCTGTGAGTTAAAGATGAAAAGAATTAGCGACAAGAGGAAGAGGAGGAGGAATGATCGGTTATCATGTCATCGTCTGCCTCAGATCGAGTCTCCTTTACCGTCGTCATCATCGGGCAGTCCCGGCAGAGAGCAAAGGCCTTTGTGCGGCGGGGATGGCGAAATGGGTCGTGAGATGGTGGCAAGGGGATTCGATCACCCGTTCTGGCAGGAACATTTTGAGTGCGACGGTAGGCAATTAGGCTTCTGGAGGGGTCTCGATCTCAGGGATTCTTGACTCCACGGATTCGAACTCGAAACGTCTTGTTTTTGTTAGAAGGGAAATGGGTGCTGAAGGTGTGTGGCCCCACTGTGCCCGGATTACTATTTTTAATAATTATTATCTTGTGCTTATATTTTCTGGGTGTATTATCTAAATCCCTGTGGGACATTTTTATGTCTTCACGTTCTTGAAAAGAGATGCTTGCTGTATCCTCAAGCCAAGTATTCCTGACCAACTGAATGCCCACACATAAGATTCTCCGGGAGGTTAGGGGTATGGGGTATGGTTTGGGTTCTCCTTCCTCGAATATATTTAGATTGTACTACAATCTAATAGCTATGTGTGTATTTTGTATATTTTAACTTTTTTAACTTAATCTCTTGGTCATAGTGCTTATCTTTTCTTTTTCACTGTAAAAAAATATGTAATTTGATATTCATAAGAAACAAAATTACATTGAGATTGTTCAAAGTAAATATTACAACAAACTTTGGAATTAGTGTTTTATTTAAAGTCTTTTGTAGTGTAAATTTATTTTACATTGAGTGGTCAAACTAGACATGAAATGGGAGGCTTCATGAACACAACTTATAGTGTAAAAAAACGTTTGTTTTTGCTTCCTAGATAGCATCCTTTATGACGTCCAAAATAGCGTCTATTTGTTTGATTCCATAATAGCATTCAACTTTGCTTCCTAAACAACGTCGAGGTTTGCTTCCTATATAACGTCATATTTTGCTTCTTAGCGAGTGTCCTCTTTTGCTTCTTAAATGGCATCCCCGTTAGCGCCATATTTATCCTTAATAGCACCATGTTACCATCCAAATTGACATCCAATAGTGCATCCATTTTTGCTACCACTTTAGCATCCCATTGTGCACCATGTTATACTTCCAAATATGTGCCAATTTTCGCTTCCAAATTTGCACCAATTTTTGCTTCCTTTTTTTGCATCGTGTTTTGCTACCAAAATGATGCCAAATATTTTTTCTATTGTTGCACCATATTTTGCTTGCTATGTAACGTCATGTTTTGCATCCAAAGTAACGTCTTATTTTTCTACCATATCAACGTCATGTTTGGCTTCATCATTAGCGGCACGTGTTGCATCATTTTTAATGCCTACTTTTGCGTTTTATTTTGCTACCATATCAACACCATGTTTGGCTTCATCCTGAGCGCCACGTGTTGCATCATTTTTAATGCCTAGTTTTGCATCTCTAATTTTTGCGTCACTAATGTAGACATTTTTAGTAATTTTATATGCGAATTTTGGTCATTTTGTTTGGTCATTTATCTCTCAATCTTTTGGTCACTTATCTCTTAAGTTTTGGTTATTAATTTAGTTGTTTTTAACTGATATTATAATATCATTAGGGCATGGAGGAATCGAACCACCAACCTCCTGCTTGTAAGGCAAACGCTCTTCCATTGAGGTAACACCCTTTAAGAATTTGGGAACCTAACTTACAGAGTCTTCTATAATGGTAAAAATAATCAATACACAACTTTGAGTATCTAATGGTCGACAAAGGATGATAGATTGTATAAGTTCACAATATATGATCAAGCAGGTTATGAAATCCATAAACCTTTTATAGGAATTTTGAACAAAACTCAAGAAATTGACTTAATGGGATTGCAAAAATCACTATTCTCTAGAAACCGTAGGTGTACCACTATATGAGACCTATCTACAACAATTATCTTAGTGTGGGTGCCAAGGATATAGTAGCTAAGCATGATCATCCTAAAGCCATGTATAAGTGGAGCAATAAAGAGAATCAAAAGAGGATGATCAACCCAATAGTTGGTGCTTCACATGGATACTATCCACCATGGGATGAGCAAAGTTCCTTCTTCCATCAAGCTAATGAGTATCCATAAGGACAAATCATTAGGATATATTGTGATGTCAATTCATAATGTTTATTCGCTTACCAGGGTGGTGTTGCAGTGCTTGCACTGGGAGATCTACATGATCCCCAACAGCATTGGATATAAGCATATTCATGGGGCCATAGATTATAGGATGAGGTTGTATTTTTATCTTTTTTCTTTGGAAAATCAGGCATGATTTGAAACACTGGGAGAAGGAATAGAATCGGATATACTTAACAAACTACAATCATGACAGGGCATAGGACTCTACTCTATAGTCATTCTGCAGATGTTGGAAATGGGTATAACCGCCTAAGGACTATGAACAACATCCATTTAAATATGAATGCAAAACCCTCCATGTCAGAGGAATACTTGATGGCAGTGAGCTTATTGTCTCTAACATAAAGAAACAAAGAAGCCACAAATGGGAGCTCTAGGGGGATACACATAACATTAGAACGCAAAATCAACACCCTAAAGATGTTCCATTTAGATTTTGCATTGTAAACAAGAAAGCATTCATAATATAGACAAAATTGAATGTGATCATAAAATAGGTCATATTGCACTTACCTATATCACAATGTGATTACTCTATTGGTTAGGTTTCCATTTTGGTCACTACAGAAAGATCTTGTCATGAAAAAATCCATAATCTTTAGAATTTCACTATTATCAATTGGCAGATAATATCATATTTAAAGCATAAAATTCCATGTTCAAACACTTGTTTCAATAATCATATCTCATAATGAAAGAAAGACAAGAAAAAATATTGATAAAATCAAGAAACTACCTTTGATGTCCCAATGCAAAACTTGGTTCATATGACATCGCATACATTTCTTTACCAACACAACCTGGATCATACAATATAATGTACTGTTTAGATATTAAGAACCAGAGAAGTGTTGCATGATTGAAGACTGATCAAGAAGTGTTTCCCTTCAACTTTTGTAATTATTCTTAGTTAATGAGTAAGTTACTATGGATTTTATATTGAGAGGGAGTTAAAAAAAATTGTATTTCGTGTTAAGACGAGGTGCTAGAATAAGTGACACTCAATAATATATTAAGATCCATGATATATTATGTATTAATGTGTAATAAATATCATGAGTGTCAGTGACCAATCAAGTCAATGAATAACAATTAGTATTGGTCGATTTCTATTTTTCACATCCTTGTGTTTTCAAACAAACCTTCTGATGTATGATTATCGGCCTATGAGTCCCAACTCTCTCTGAGGCATTGAATGGTTTCATTTAATGTTTTATGCTTTATAGAAATGTGAATTTCAAAGGTGTTGTTGTATTTGAACTGAGCTTGTCTCTGATGGCAAGCAATATTCAACTTGTGGTGGAGCCTTTAAGGCTCCTGCCAGGCCACCCACACGAGGGCTTACTACCCATACCCATACCCCATGCCCCATCAGGCCAAGGTACCCGCACGGGGGCTTACCACCCATACCCATACCCCATGCCCCATCAGGCATGCACCATTTTGTGCCCATGCACCATACCCCATTGGCGAATATCCTACGGGCTTACCATTCAAGTATGGAATTAACTGAATTCATCAAGAAACCTCTTATGTTCACTGAATTCATCAAGAAACCTTGGAATATGGGTCCTTGTATTTGATTCAAAAAACTCGAAATGCAAAACTGATGAAATCATATGTTGATCAAGGGTATGGCACAATATATCAAACCCTTATGCAGAGTTCATGGTTAAATGTGCATTGTAAATTGTGTCAGCAATATCATATGGAAGATCCTTGTAACAAACTGTTGCTTTTGCGAGCTCTTCAAACCCTTGAAGACAAGTTGACAAAGAACCAAAGACACAACCTTCATGATTGCATATATAGTTCTTATATGCCAGATCTACCCAAATATAAGTATCCCCGTTGAATAAGGAAGAGAGCTATTTTGAGGTCATTAGGTTCAACGAAGAAGGCTCCATAAACTTTAAAGTCTCAAGGAATCCCCTATATAGACTAGAAAAATAAATTTTACCATCTCTTCCGAGAAATCTGTAGTGTATTGTTTCTGTTGTTAAGGAAACACAACCTTAGAGAAGTATCACTGCAAAATGATGACCCAAGAAACCCTAGTTCCTCACCATAATATATAATGCCCTGGTGAATTGTTTTTTGGATCGTATAGCTGACCTGAGCTATAAATAAGGGTTAAAACCCTAGGAAACCCTATGAGATGAACAAGAAACTCTAAATCTGCAGCCCTTAGGAAAATGCCACTAGAAAATAATTTATGGATCACTTGTATAGAGAAAGAGATCTGGAAACCCTAGTTTGTAGGCCTAAATTTCCATAATTGTGGCTGAAAAATCTCCTGAAATAAATTAGCAAAAGGGCGATCTCAAATCGTCATCATGAATAACTGTGATGTTATAAGCCAATAGCCTTGAATTTGCTACCAAAAATTCTTGAAGTAAAAATCAGCAAAGAAACCCTAATGTCGGGTGCTGCAATTTATGGACAAGGTCTCTGAAAAACGTGGACAAAACAACTAAAGTGGCCTCAACAAAACACCTTTTTCCATCCAACATTAACACCATGAAAAACAACCCCCAAACTCCTTGATGTAGAGACTCTTCCATACACCAAGGTTTGATCACAAAGTATACTAGCGTGAACAACCAAGAAGAAAACACTAACCAACACTGAAATAGGTATAGAAAAGTTCACACTTGCTCTGATACCATATTGTTGAAACTTGAGATCACAAGATAACGAGGGGATTGAATGGAACCAAACAACCAACCAAAAAACTTGCAAAAAATTAAGGATAGAAAAGCACTAAACAAGTGTGCTAGAGATGTCCAAAAGATGTGTTTGATAGAAAAAATCACACCCTTGGAATAGAAGAATGCCAAATATATGGTGCTTGTAGGATTAATCACTTGTATAAAAAAATTATGCGTGCAGGCTAAAGTATGATCATGACATCACATGATCACGCAAGATGATATTACAAATGAGGTTTAGTTGTGTATTTATACACAACTCAATTAGGGTTTTCTCCCAAGAGGGGTTATGGGCCTACATAAGTAGGTTGCACTTCCCAAGAGGATTATCGAGCCTACATATTAGAGTTGACTAGGTTGGAATTAATCATAACCTAGTATTACAATATATGATGGGATTAGTCATAATTAACGCCTACCAAAATGCATTAATGACACAATTTGTGATTGTCGTGGCACATGAAAATTACACCATTCTCAACGCTTCTATTTTTTTAGTGCCTAACCAGCAAGAAAAATACCTCTGTCGAGCATATACATATATGAACTTGAGTTTGTTGGTGTCCAATTCCAATTTCCATATGCATTAATTACTTATGAAAATATCAATAAAAACAACCTACCAAAATCTGAAGGAAAAATAGAGTAAATAGTTCATGAAAAATTTCTCATTCATAGACCTTCGTATAAAACTCATGAAAACTGCAACTTGTATACAAGTGAAGGATAAGGTTAGTAAATAATTAGTAGTTACTTCAACAATAAAGTAGCACAGGGTTCAAGGTTTAAGCAGTTGAGCAGACAGAATAATAGGAATCATTGGATGAATGTTGAAAGTAGTTGTAGTTTTTGTAAGCAGTTCTTAGAAGGAAAGTAGACATACTGAAATTCAAAATCACAAATATGGTCCAAGAGTTTCGCGTTCTATCCTGAAAAGTTTTGCGTTCTGTCCTGAAGAGTTTCGTGTTATGGCCATTATGCAAAAAACTTGAAAAGGTAAATATTAAAGGAATCGTAATGGCTTCTATAAACTTAGGAAGATTTTAGTCTTTTATAAATGCAACAAAAGTATTTTTGGAAAAACAATCTGCTGAGGGAATCTCTTTAAATTTTTAAAGATGGTCCCGATTTAGTAAAATTTGATATGCACTAAAGTTAGAAAGACAATTTATGTTTTCAACTTTCTAGACTTTTTAATGTCATGCTCTTTATAATTCATGGATAAGATACACCCTTCCACACATGACACATTTCCAATCATATTTGATATCAAGAAAGAAAGAATGGTAGTATGCTAAATTAATTACGCCAATGGTTTCCCACAATTTTCATTCCTTCTGTTGTGACAGATAGAAGGTGATGTAGTTGCGATTGTATTGAATCATGTATCTTTATGGCCTAGATTGAAAGGTGATGCAAGAAAGTAGAGGAGGAATACTACAGATGTCATCCCTGAAGTTACAGATTCTGTTGGGAAGAATTTTGAAGATAAACTTTTAGATGAAGGTGATGACAACATTGATGATGTATACACCTCCTGTGGTCATGCTGAGATGGAGGTTTTGAATGATATATCATGCCTATAACTAGTTGAGGACACTTGTTGGGATGCATACACTGAAAGTGATGAATTCCAGTGGCCTTGCCTAAATTACAATGTCTGTATGAAACAAGCAGGCAACACGCTTTGTTGAGGTTCAGTGGCTTCACACCTAGAAGTTAGTGATCGTGTAGATGATGAAACTAAGCATCAAATACAGAACAATGCTTCTCAAGTTGTGAGTTGACATTCAAACATAATGAGGTTGTAGCTGCATTAGAAAAACTCATTCTCACTGTAAGGTCATGGCCTAATAAGATGCCAACTGGTATAGTGGTATCTATTATTGTTGAGTTATGAAGATGTTATGAAATGTTACATGTACAAGTTCAGATAGGATCACGGGAATAGAATCCCAAGGAACACTTCCATCTTTCCATTTCTTATCATGGACAGTAATTTGTGGTATATTGTTGCTTGACTTATCATATGAAGGTGCAGATTTATTGATTGGTGATGCACCGGAAGCTTTGTTTATAGCTACAGCCTTGGCACTTTTTGATGTATCATTTATGCCAAAATATTCTTGCCTCAACTGTGTTTCTCCTTTAGCATCGTTCAACCTATGAGAAACGGAAACCTACATTTTGCAAAGGCATGCCAGCAACAACATTTCAATATTCCATTATATCCTACAGATAAGAAATGCAAAGACCAAACATGCACATGTAATTTTTTGTTTTCAAGATCAATCTTTATGTGACTTGAGAAAGGGAAAAGTATCATAAAATGAATCCCACAAGAGGATGAATTAGTCATCGTCACATAGGGGTTCATCAATATGGATCATTTAAATGGATGACATGCCTCGTAGTTGATATCCAAAAAGTTGTGTTTGAACTTTTTAGAGTGTTGAAGTAGATCGAACTGGATGGATTATTGATTTGGAATTTCCTGGTGAAAAGAAGGCAGGTTGGATTAAATTTCACTTTTTGGCTAGAAAACAGCTGGCACGGAAAGGTTTTCACACTTAGGCACACGACTAATGAAGAACACTCTTAAATGGTCTTAAAGGCTCCAGACTATCAATGGACCTGATTGGACACATTGGACACATATTGGAATAGGGTATGCTCAGGATTTCCTGTAAAGTTTGAAGCTTTGAACTAGACACTAGACATATAAAATGTTGAATGACATCTAATATGCACTATTACTAGAGTACATCATATGGAAGGCATTGTTTATGATAGTGGACTCTTGTTAAAAAAATACAATAATTACATCATCAATGTCCGTGACATGTCAATGGAAGTATAAGGGGATCTCAATAACAAGTACGTTTATCTTGGCCAGGGCCTAATAGACGTGGAATGTGGATTTGAAAGAATTGCCATTCCAAAATATTGTATGTTTATATGGATCATACTATATAGCTATCTGTTGAAATATTGTAACTTCGAAGAATATTCTATATGTATTTTTTTGTGCCCCCGATGGTCCTACTGGGAGAACCACTTGTAGTACATTGTACCCCGATGCTCCTAATCGGAAGAACTAATAAGAGTCATGAGGTAGTCCCCTCTAATTGTAAAGGTGGGTCATTAGCACCCCAGTGTGGTTACTTGAGCCTACATGTGTAACTCAAGCCTACATGATTTAACTCGAGCCTACATGTCAAATGAGTTAACTTAAGTGAACGGATGAATATAAATAGAGGTGTAGTGCTACTCATCTGTGACACACACTCTCTCACTTGGGTAGCGCATTAGTGGAGAAGAGAAGTAGCTGAAGAAGGAGGAGGATCAGGCTTTGATCTCCTTGCTGGTTTTATCTTTTATCTTTTTAGGGCATCTATATTGAGGAAGCTTTTGCTGGGTTTTTCCCTTTAGGGTTTTCCCAAGATAAATCTTTGTGTTCCTTTTTATGGTTGTGCTTGTCTATATTTCAGTGATCCTGTTTATATGCTTTTGTCATGAAAATGAAATGAAATACTGATGTCTTAGCTAAGCATATGAAAATTTAACATGGTATCAGAGCCACCCTAAAAAGAAGAAATTGTGCAGCTATAGAATCTAGGGCTTATTAATTTTTGGTTCTCTCTCCACAATTGATCAGCAAAAGAAGGCTAGGCTGACTCTCCATTGAAGGGTGCATCTTTCTGTCAAAGCAGAATTCGATTCCAAGCATTTTCAGTTTTCGGTGTGGGAAATTAAGGATTCTTGCAGAAGAAGAATTTTTTATTGAGCCCAGCATAGGATTTCTCTCCTCATCAAAATCGAATTCTAGAGACCTGGATCAAGTTTTTTGGTTGGGTGAAACTCTGGGAAAGTCAAGCCCTAGTTTGACCCCGAGCTAGAAAAACCCTAAATGCTAAAAATGCTAAGTTTTGGTACATTCACTATATCCCGGGATTGGAAAAGGTTCAGGAGCTGAAAATTGCAGAGACCGAAGATAAAATACTTCTGTACACTGTATCCAAAATTCAGCCTTAGATTCGCTATATTCTGGGAGATATGATCCCTCCAAGTTAGGGTTATAGCCTCTTCCAGAATTCATCCCTAAACAGGACACCTGGGTAAAATTGCTATAGCTTGGGCTACAGAGGTCCAAATAGAATTCCTGAAGATGTTCCACAAAGGGCATGGAATCTAATTTATGTGGTCTAAAGTTCAGACCCAGAATATGAAACAGTGACACATGGCATGTTGTACAACTTCGCTGTTCTGAACATTCCTATAACAGGTCACCTTGGGAAAAGGATCATAAATCCAAATTGGTGAAACAAATTTTAATGAAACCTATGGTGTTGGATCAGGGACATACGAGGTTACCTCAGTGCAAAATTTCAAACACAGAGGGGCAGAAATTATGTAGATATCATAGAAAAAGTGACAGGAATTTCTGCAGAAGCTGAATCGTCTAATTTGAAAGGTGAAGAATCGAGATTTCCAGAATCCAAGTACATCAGTAAACTCACCTCATTCAAGCACATCTCCTGGTAAGGTCAGTTTCTCATTCCACAAAATTTCAATTTTTTGTAATTCTCTAGCAAGATGACTTCAAGCACTAAGCTTGAAGACAAGCTAGAAGGCATAGAGAATTTTCGAGCATGGAAATACAGGATTGGTCTCATTCTCCAAGAGAATGATCTTGATAAGTATGTCAAAGAAGAAGTGTCAAAACCTGAATAAGATGAAGCCAAGGAGAAGCATAGAAAGGATATGATTAGGGCACAAAGAATTATTGCTGACTCCATTAAGGATCACTTGATTCCTCAAGTGTCATCCAAGAAGACTCCAAAAGAAATGTATGATGCCCTTTCCAGAATGTTTGAGGGAAGAAACATCAACAGGAAGATGAATCTAAGAGCTCAACTGAAGAGCATCAAGATGAGTCATGGAGAATCCATCCAAGACTACTTTTCAAGGGTTTCCCAGATCAAAGAGAAACTAGAAGCTATTGGAGATAAGCTTGATGAAGATGAACTGGTTATGACTGCTCTCAATGGTCTCACTAGACCATGGGAATCATTCATTCAAATGATGTGTGCCAGGAAGGAAAGCATGCAGTTTGATGTGGTATGGGAAGATTGCATTCAAGAGGAGACTAGAGTGGCAAATAGAGAAGCCTTACTAAAAGAGGATGATCAAGCCCTAGCCACTCATACCATAAAAAGAAGAAGGAATCAACCCATTTTCAAGAAGGGAAGTCACAAAGAGCATCAACCTCCCAGAAGATTCCAAAGATCGAAAGAAAGTCTATCAAGTAAGGACTACTCTGGTTTTCAATGCTTCCACTGTGACAAGATAGGACACATTGCCAGAAACTATCCTATAAAGAAGCAAGAATATAAGCAGAGGATCAACAACAACAAAAGATATCATGCTCATCTAGCTGAAGATGAGGATGAAGAAGAAGAAGATGAAGGACCTTCGAGAAAGCAAGCAAGAGAAGAAGATGTGGAAGAATATGTACTATTTTCTGCTCTCTCTGGGTCTGTGACTCCTGGAGAAGACACTTGGCTTATTGATAGTGGTGCTTCAAAGCACATGACGGGACAAAAGAAAACTCTGTCCAAACTTGAAGAAAAGAGCTCTCCTCAGAAAGTATCCCTAGGAGATGACTATCAATATCCGATCAAAGGAGTTGGTGAAGCAAGCTACAAACTTGAATCAGGTAATCCCTTAAAAATGAAAGATGTATTATATGTACCTGGTTTAAAGAAAAAATTACTTTCTATCTCAGCTTTAGATAAGAAAGGATTCATAGTTGCTTTCATAGATGGTCAAGTACTTATGTGGCCCAAAGGAAAGAAAATTGAAGATGCAATCATCATTGGTGAAGAAGAAGGGGGCTTGTATAAACTCAAGGGGCACTCAGAAACAGCCTTTGTGCATGAGTCCACTGACCCTAGTGAACTATGGCATATAAGGCTTGCCCACATCAATTACAAGGCTCTACCTCATGTGAACAAAGTAGTGACGGGATTACCAGACATGAAGATCAAGCATGAAGGCATTTGCAAAGGATGTGCGAAGGGAAAGAACATCAAGAATCCATTCCCGAAGAGTGAAACAAAAACAAAAGGTACGTTGGAATTGATTCATTCAGATGTATGTGGTCCAATGTCTTCCACATCCTTGAGTGGCTTTGAATATTATATCACATTTATTGATGATTTTTCAAGAAAGACTCGGATATACTTCTTGAAGGCAAAGAGTGAAGTGTTTGAGAAATTCAAGGAGTTCAAAGCCTTGATAGAGAATCTTTCTGACAAGAAAATCAAGATTCTTCGATCAGACAATGGAGGAGAGTACACCTCAAAAGAGTTTGATGCCTTTTGCAAAGATGCAGGAATAAAGAGGGAACTAACTACTCCCTACAATCCCCAACAAAATGGGGTAGCGGAAAGAAAGAACAGAGCCATCATGGAGGTAGTGAAGACAATGATATATGATCAAGATATTCCAATGCACCTATGGGCAGAAGCGGCAAGAACTGCTGTGTATGTACAAAATAGAATATCTCACAGTGCTCTTGGGTTCAAAACTCCAGAAGGGATATTCACGGGAAAGAAGCCTGAGGTAAGTCACCTCAAGATATTTGGTTGTCCAGTATATATTCATATACCAAAAGAGAAAAGAACCAAATTAGACCCTTCCGAAAAGAAGGGGATATTTGTTGGATATTGTGAAGTATCCAAAGCATTCAGAATCTACATTCCTGGATTCCACCACATGGAAATTAGTCGATATGTGACATTTGATGAAGAGGTAGCTCTCAAGAGATCCAGGAAGTGCCAACTTGAAGAGGTGTATGAAGAAGAGACACCACCCAGAAATAAAGAAACTACATGTCTCCCTGAAGATGAAGCTCCTGAAGAACATGACATGGCAAAACCACAAGAACCTCCCATGATGGTGATATCAAGAAAAAGAAAGATTGCTTGGACAAGAGAAATTTTACGAGAGGCAGAAAGATATGGAGCTCTTGAAGGCTCTACAAGGGAAAGAAAGAAACCTGATACTTTTGCCAACTATGTAGCCTTGATGTGTGATCTGGTAGAACAAGAACCTACAAATTATGAAGAAGCGGTATAGAAGAAAGAATGGGTAGAAGCAATGACTGAAGAATGATGTATGGGATATAGTTCCCAAACCAGAAGGAAAGAGTATAGTATCCTCCAAATGGATATTCAAAATAAAGCATGCAGCTGATGGAAGTATCAAGAAGTATAAAGCAAGATTTGTGGCCAGAGGTTTCCCTCATAAAGAGGGAATTGATTATGAAGAGACATTTGCTCCTTGTTGCAGCTGCAACAATTTTTCCCCAAATTTCTTAAATTTTAGGCCCCTCCTCATGATTTTGCATTGTTTTAATCGTTGGATCCTTTGAGTTTTGGTTGGTTTTAATTTTGAATGATTTTGCAGACTGATTTTCATCTATTTTCAAGGATTGCCTGTATTTGGATTTTGTGATTGATCGCAGATGGGTGTTTGGTTCACTAAGTGATGATGCCAGATCTTTTGTTCTTCGAGTCCGCGGTTTCGGAAGTAGAATTGGTTGTTAACCTCTGCTGATTTTCTTTTAAAAGCTTTCGAACACCTAAGTTTTCTGTTAAATTGGGCGTCACACTATGATAAATCGGCTGCTTTTGTCCTTTTCCCTTCCGCCGTTGCGGCTCCCGAAGCAGTTTAGCACCCGAAGTCCAAATCGTTCCGACTGCCGATGCGTGTTGATTTTTGTTTTCCTTTCCGTCGTTGCGGCTAGGAAAGTCTTTTGACTTCCGATGTAATGTCTTCTGACGTCCGATCGAGCTTTTCCCGCCCGCGTTTCAGATGTCTCTAGCTCTTGTCCCTTCCGTCGTTGCGGCTCTCAAAGTCCTTTAGCTGCCGAGGTGTGAAGCCATCCGACTTCCGATTGAGTTTCCTCCCACCGTCGCTTGCCCGCAGTCTTTACTTTTCCACCGTTGCGGTCGGGAAAGTCATTCCGCTTCTGATGTCTAAACCATCTGACTTCCGATTTTAAAGTTTTCCCACCCGCGTCACGTGTCTTAAGTCATTCCCTTCCGCCGTTGCGACTCTCAAAGTCATTGAGCTTCTGCAAGGGAAAGCCGTCCGATTTCCGATTTAAAGTTTTCCCGCTCTCCCGTCGCATGCCGGTAGCATTGACTCTTCCGCCGTTGCGGCTGGGAAGTCCATTTGGCTTCCGATGTTGGTTCCCTCCTGATTTTTGCCGTCGGTTTGTTTGTAAAATTACGGTAGTGCACTAGAGCATTTCCTGTGGATTAGCCGTTCAGTCAATTTGGTTTGCTGCTGTGGTTTAAATGCATTTCCCACAAATGATGCTTGTCGTTTGATTGTAGGTGTTTTGCGGATATTGGTAAAGGGAGGCCGACCGTTTGGTGAAGGTAGAGCCAAAACCAGCAGGATCGTAAGATGGACAAACCAAAGAAGAGACAAAATGAATGGTGACAAAGGAGCAGTTCTAAAAGGTCTGGCAGTTACTTAGCCACTCATGGGCATGCGTAGAAAAGATAAAGAAATATGAAGCGTTGGGGATTTGAAAGGTCATCCGTTTGGGGGGCATCCCAAACGATCGGCTGCTGTAGTTTAAATACTGGAAAGTTAGAATTTAGAGGGAACTTTTTCCCTGGAAAAACTTGTAAACTATTTGCTTGTAAGAGGAACTACTTCATTTTACAATCAGAAACTGCAACTTTTGCCTGCTGGAGAAAGCGAAATGTGGAATGTATCAATGTGACTAAATGAATAATGTTGAAGAGGAACTATTTCGTTTTCAGTTGTGTTTCATTAACTGTGAGAGTATTTAACTTCCTGAACCTATGTTCTTGTTAAGTGTTCTTCAATATCTTTTTGGGTTGTTTTCCACTGTGAGTAATAAATGTTGTTCATAAAACAATTGGCTATCTAGTTGTTTAAATATCTGTAATTGTTTGTGTGTCTTGAAAGAAGTGTCAGCTAACTGTAACTCTTCATAATGCATGTACAAAATGTATTACTCACCAATGACTGATAATCCTGCTCCGTAGGGATAGTTTAGGTAGTTAGTTTATTTTACTTGTTGTATGCGATTTGGATGCTTGTGAGCCTTAAGACAAGAGGTAAGAACCTGCGCATCACATTGTGACTGTTCCTTGCATCTTTATCACCCTGCATTGTTAGTTAGGCACTTTCATTTCATAATTTAAGTCCAAAAATACAAAAACTCGGTGGACCGGGACGTAACCGGTAAAACCTTTGTTTTGTACTAGACCTACGGTAGCCGGACCGTAAACCGGACAGATTCCCTACACCAAACAGTCAACGGGCTAGTTGGGAATGTTGATTGGGGAGAATCCCTTACTGTTGCTACCTGTGAATTTTCAGGCCTCAACAGTTTTGGCGCTAGAAGGAGGGCCGCCAGTGTATGGCTGGTCGAGGTAACCCATTTTCCCGAGATTATTCCACCGGTAACAGTTCTGAAAATAGTGGGTTTCATAATCCAATTCCGAAAGAAAGAGAACATCTATATTCTGTTGGTAACGAAATTGTTAATGATCTGAGAAGACACACCAAGGCATACGTGAAGAAGATTGGAGGGTTGCCAATCATCCCTGAATTACCCAGAAGAGAGTATAAAAATAAAGATCATCCTGTAGCGGAAGACTCGGTGTTGGTTGGGGACTGGGAAGAACTTGTAGAAACTGCCTTACAAGAAGTTGTACTACCTTTGAACCAAGAAGGCCCAGATAGCCCTCACAGTTCTCCTGCTCGCACTCCTATTGGCTCACCTCCTCACTCTCCACCTAGACTCATGGCAGGAGTAAATGCTAATCAACCACCAAACCCACCTAATCTGCCACCTACATGGAGAGCCAGATCACCATTAAACCTGACACCTCCATTACACGACCTACCTCAAGCCTTTGACAAGATGTTGCCCAAGTTCGACCCAAATGAGAAAATACTAGTAGATGATCATCTACAAAGTTTTTATTTGGCAATTGAAGGATTAAGGGCTGGGGAATATGAAGATGTAGTTTGCAGACTATTCCCACATACCCTTAAAGGAGCTGCAGCATCATGGTACTTTGGATTGCCTGCTAACTCAATCCCTGATTGGGATACCTTCGAAAGAATTTTCAGAAGTAAGTATGCAACTCAGAAAATTCATGCAGCTCTCATGAAAGGGCTGTGCGCATTGAAGAAAGAAAGAAAAGAAAAGGTGCACAGTTTCACGCAAAGTTTTGCAGCATATCTCAAGAATTTCTTTGAAATAGATAAGCCTTCGGACAAGGTATTGATTGAGTATTATACTTCAGCGTTAGGCCCTGATTTGGCCATGTTTTCCAAAGGTAGGGCCAAGCCTACTTTGACGGAAACCTATGAAGAGGCAGAAGTAGTAGAAGCAGAGAGAGAAAGTATTGAAGATTATCCAGAGCAATCAGGAGAGAAAGGTGCAGGAAGAAAGGCCTTATTGTTTACTAATCCTAAGGAAGAAAAGTCGCCAGATTTGGAGAATATGGCCAAAATGATGCAGAAGCTTTCCATCAAAATCATAGATATGGAGAAAGAAAAGGAAGCACAAAAGTTTTATAAGCCATATTATAAGAAAAGAGAGGACAACCATCAGTCTCAACCTCATCCTCACAATACTGCATCTATGAATCTAACAGAGGTAGGCTTGGACAATTTTTGCACTTTCCACCAACAGCCACACTCTGAAAAGAATTGTCCTCAATGGATAAACTCGATGACGCTGGTCATGAATCAACTGTTAGATTCTAGATTAACAGAAGAGGGAGATGAAGAAAGAAAAGAGAATTCTGCTTCTACTTCTACTAAAGAATAGGAAGAGGAAACCATGGCTTTATGGAATTCTGTCTCATTATTTGATGCTGAAGAGGAAAAGACTCAGGGGTACGAGGATGTTATGGAAACCAACGTAGCCACAAGGAGCCAAGGGACGGTTAAGGAAGACAGTCTTATACTCCCAAAGATTAAGAGGCTGTAGAGAAATGTTAAGAAGAAATTTCAAAACAAATCTTTGGTTGATAAAATTCCAGAGTTCACTATTACCAGCCAAGATCCTGGGCAGAATGATGCACGGGCCAAGCCAAGTGAATAAAATATGAATGCTGATAAACCGCACCACATTGAGCAGCCGATGGACTATGACATTGTGGAGGATTTAAAGAAGGTAAAAGCGAATGTTCCGCTATTCGAAATGTGTAAAGTGCCGCAGCAAAAAGAAAGACTGTTGAAAGCACTTGAAGCATCAGATGAGAAGCTGCCCACGGATAATCAACCTCAGGAAGAAGAAGAAATTGGAGAAACCAGCATTGGAGGTAAGTCTAAAAGCAAGCATCCACCATTCCTCCTCACATTTGAAATTTATAATCATAACGTGCATAATTGCTTGGTAGACTCAGGGGCATCGGTTAATGTTATGCCCATATCATTCTGTAAAAGGATCAATGGGCAGCCCAAGCCATCCACGTGGAGGGTGGTTCAATTGGATAGAATGGATGTAAAGGTAATTGGTGAGCTAGAAGATGTCCTAGTCCGTCTGGAATCTAATGACAAAGTTTTCCAAGTTATTAACATCGTGGTGGTTGATATACCAGACGCTTACGGTCTTGTCCTGAGCAGGGACTGGTCGGCCAAATTAAATGGGTATTTTGCCTCAGATTGGTCGCATCTTTGGTTTCCACACAAAGGAAGTCCGAACCAGATCAATATTTTAAGGGAACCTCACATGAAGTACAATGTTACTCAATTGGAGGAAAAAAATGTGCCAGTGGAATCTGTATTGTGAAACTATTTTCTTGAGTTGGAACTAGGGAATTACCAAGCGGAAGAATCC